>RJWM01014230.1:0-51053 GCA_004363535.1 Dasyprocta punctata | reverse complement strand
TGGAGTCTTGAAAGAAAGAAATGGAACATTAGAAGAGATAAGTAATTCCAGAAGAAGGCATTCTTCTCTCTTGAGTATAAATACGGCTTGGATGTTTCTGAGTCTTTCTCTATAAAGAATCAGTAAGGACTGTCCAGCCCACAGAAAAGAATCTGACAATATTTTATGATTAGAAGAAAATCCTAGCAATTCAAAATGAGGAAAACACTTTTTCTCTCCTATCATTACTGGTCCTCTCTTCTCTCACTTTTAAGCAATAATTTTGAAAAGAAATAAGGAAAAATATCTGTCCTTAAATAAAACCTAAGAGGACAATGAACTACTTTCTAAAAAATTCACATCATCCACTAAAGAAGAAAATGTCTCTGGGTTAAGAAACTGGGCCAAACTTGCAGAAATAATTGTGTCACAAGTGTGGAGCTAAGTTTCAATTTATAAGTGGAAAAAAGCCGTCAAGGAAAATAGGTGACAAGAGAATTAAATGAACCAGACAAATCCACAAAGCAAGTAAATCAGTAAGCTTTTAACTTGAACCGTTTACTCAAAACACTTCAGTTACAGATCTTTTCCCCTCACAAGGCATCAAAGTGGGAGAAGAAATAAAATTGTCATTCATCTTTGACTCCTCCCCCAAACTATAGTGATATGTAAGTAAAGGAATATTTATTGTGAAACACTTAACATTTTATCAACAAGGGTAGGGTGATGACCTTTCACTTGAGTTGCTCTTTAGCCTCAAGGACCTAGATCTCCATGCCTCTCCTCAGCCATCTGGCTGTCCTGGATTCTGCTGTCTTCGCTAATTAGGCTTCTCTCCCACCACACCCACTGACTCGACTTTCATGAAGGTGACCTGTAGCTTTCATGTGACTGAGTTCTGTGTTCAGTGATCACTACCCCCCACCCTGTTGACAGAGCAGAAGCAGTTGACTGAATCCTGCCATCCTCTTTCACAAGTCCCCTCCCTTGTCCTCTAGGAAACCATGCTTTCTTGCTTACCTCTCTCCCTGGTGGCTCCTTCCCAGTCTCTTTTTCCTATTTAATGTTATAGTGTGCCCTGAAACTTAGTTATCACTTTCTTCTCTAGACACTAACCTTTTAGTAATTTTATCTATTCTCTTGACTTTAATTGCATCCACAGGCCAACAACTGCCAACTGTGGTTTTTTTTTTTTTTTTTTTTGGTACCAGGGATCGAATTCACAGCCTCGTGCCTGCCAAGCAGGTGCTTACACCATTGAGCTAAATCCCCAGCCCTATTTTTTGCAACAGGGTCTCACTATGCAGTTCAGGCTGGCCTTAAACTCACTTTGTAGCCCAGGCTGGTCTCGAACTCACAGTGATCCTCCTTCCTCAGCCTCCCGAATGCTGGGATTAAAGGCGTGTGCCATGACGCCTGGCTCCAACTGTGTATTTTTAGTGAAGTTCTCTTTCCTGAACTCTGAGACTCAGTTTTATATTTGATATATCCACTTAAATCTTTAATAAAGATGGCTTACTTAATATATCCAAAATTCTACTGGGCATGGTGGTGCACACCTATAATCCCACCACTTGGGAAGCTGAGGCAGAAGGATTGTTGTGAGTTCAAGGCCAGCCTGAACAAAACAAACAAAAAAATCCTCTCTTATCCCCACAGTCCCAGACAAAATTAAAAAAACAAATGAAAACCAAACGTACTTCATCCACTCACTTGATGGTAATTCCAACCATTTTAGTTGTTCAGGTACAAAACCTTGGACTTACTCTTAACTTTTCTTGCCTTTTCCCATGCCTACCTTAATGTACTACAAAAATCTGATGGTTTTACTTCCAAATATATCTAGGATTTAATCACTGGTAATCCTCACTCAAGCTATAACCATCTCTTACCTGGGTTGCTGGAAAGTTTCCTAGTTGGTCCCTCTGTTTCTACCCTTCCTCTCTCAGTCTGTTCTTGACCCAAAAAGAGCACTCCTTTTAAAACTTAAGACAGAGCATGTCACTCCTACAGTGGCTCTCCAATTAGTTCATCATCAAAGCTAGTGTTCTTCAATGGCACACAAAATCCTACACCATCTGTGTTTGCAACAATCCCCACCAGTGACTACTGCTCTAACCCCCACCCATTTTTCCTTCCAATAACTGCACCCTGACCTCTTTACATTACATATATATGCACATACACACATGTATAACTACCTCTCTATTAGAATATAAGCAAAATGTGTCTTCTATAGAGCAAGAGTCTTTGTTTTGTACACTAAGAAACTAACCAGTAAGGGACACACAATAGATGCTCAAATCACATTTGCTTAATGAATACTGTTTAGTCTCTTAGCAAACTGTAAAGGGAAAGTCACATGATTGGATTTGTTCTACTATGAATCTAAGTTCCTTTCTCTTAAAAGTGTGTGCCACAGTAAATGCCTAACAAACATTTGTTGAAACAATCTCTAAATGGTACTGTCATTGTCAATGAAAGAAATAAAGCCTCAGCACAAAACAATGTGTTCCATTTATTCATAATTTATCCATTCATCAATTCAGCTACTCACTGTAAATTTGGGTGACTATAACATGCTATGCATAGGTATTAAGACAGAAGTAATAAGGTTGGTCTTTATTTTTACATGAGGAGAAGAGACAAGAAGCTGTATAAATACACTACAGCTTGTTAATAGTTTTTATAAATGGAAGCCCTGGCCACAAAACAAGGTCCCTTCAGAAACAGGCACCACCAGGATAGTTGTGCCCGTTGAGCTGAGTTTTTAAGGAGTCGCTAAGGAAAGAGGTCAGCAGGAAGCGTGGAGGAAGGAGGAACAGTGGACTAAGCAGAGGCCACGGCTTGTCTGCAAGCACAGACACTATCTGGGAATATGAATCGCAGGCACCTCAGTGTGGCTGGAGTCATGGCTTTCAGGGCTATGGGGAGGTGGGGAAGTCTTCTTTCACTAATACTGCGCAATTTGATTTACTCTTGTAGTTAAGGAATAGTCATTAAAGTTTTATACTCAGTTTTGCATTTGAGAACTTTCCTGTAGCAGTCTGCGTGGTAAATGATGTCTTGAGAAAGACTATACAAATACGTATGAAATTTTAATTCAGCATTAGGAGCACAGTAAAAATTGGTAAAAGAAAGAGCTCCAAGAATTGTAATTTCTGTTTCAAAGTATGTTGACAATTATTACCATCATTATTATTATTTACCAGTTTTTCAGAGGACTCAAAGCCCAGAACACTAAGGAAAAGTGACTCAAGGAAATTACTAAATGCATCCTAATTCAACTCTACATCTACATGAAGTGAAACAAAGAGTAAATAAACATTCGAGAAAACCACTCTCAGTGTCACTCTGCTTGCTCGCTAGGGAGCTGCAAGTGATAGTCCAAGGGAGCATTTGCAATGCCAAGAGAAATACCCAATCCATCCATCATCTCCTGGCTCCCACTCCCTCCCCAACATCTCATATTTTTCTTTCCAAAAGATACCAACACTGAATAGCTACTTGTCACTCGGGGTTCCGGTACTCCTCCTTAGCGGGCAACAATAAAATCTTTCTTTGTTCTTAAAGCAAGGAGAAAAGATTCCCTGAATCACAGGAATGATTACCTCAACAATCATTTTGCTTTGCTAGGACACAAAAGATCTTTCTCAATTGTCTTCTTTCCCAACTGCCTTACTCTCTAAGCCTTAGAGGTGAGTTTGGTTTGGGAGACCACGGTAGGCAACTGGAAAAGAACCAGAATGATTCCTGGCATTGCTTGCTATAGAACTGAACTTTCACAAGTAAGAAAAAGCAATAGGTTTTCAGTTCTCTAGTTTCAGTCATGCTGCCATAGAATTTGTTAAAGAGTGATCTCCATATATCCACAAGCGTTTATTCTAGAAATTCAAAAGTGAAAAATAAAAATCATGCACAGATCCCACATACAAGCATGTGGTACTTCTCTTTCAGACTAGCACTTGAAATTTGCAAAGGTGATACAAAATCAAAGCATAAAATACTTTATATAAAGGTCAGCAATACCTTCATGTGTGTGCTTCAATAACTGCAAAATCCAACTTATCTAAGAAAACTGATTAGGGGAAAGTAAACCCTGAAATGGGCAGAAAGTTATATGTCTCCAGGTCCACAGAAAAAGGTGTACAAAGTAGGTCCTTTGTGAATGTGTGTGTGCTCGTGTGTATCTGGGTGTGCATGCAGCAGACTCCACTACTTCATGCTATTTGCCTACCTAGCTATATGCAGAACTACAAGTCACTTTTGAATTGATTTTTTTAAATACTCATTGAAGTTTTAAAAATGGTATTAATCTTCTGGAACAAAGAGTAACTTTCAACTTGTTTCAAAAAGTCAAGGACAAGGCTATCTGGAACTTGAAGTCTAAGCACCAATTCTTGAATGCATTCAAAGGGAAGTTCTTTTTCTAAGTTATTTTATTCAATGGTGAAATGATAGTCTAGGAAATAAAAGTTTCTCAAGGATTACTTGATTTTTCACCACTGGGGAAGGCTTCAGTACAGAAAGAAGCCAAACTTCTTATTATTTAGGTAATAAGTTTGGGATCATTCTTTAAATCATGCTACTTTTTCTTCTAAAAAAATGACACAATTTTAATATGCAGAGGTTTTTTTGGAGGGGAAGGGGAAAGGACTGAAGTGATTCTTCCTGCAAAACTATACAACTAAAACAACCAAATCAATTTTATATCGTATAAATAAAATACAGCAAAGATATACATGTATGTATACATTTAACAAAAGTTTATGTGTATTTAAAGGAAACAATAAAAACACTAAGATTTGTGGTTTGGCTATTTCCTTGCTTCAGATACATATTAGTTAAAAATATGTAAAGCAGTGATTTCCTCCCATATACTTTTTTACTTATTATAAAGAAAACAATTATCTTGATATAGTCCTCTGATAATATCTAATAAATAATAAACATATAATGTGAATCAAAACAGAAGCAGCAGCACTAACAAAATTAACAAGTTGTTTGGTGGAAAACAGGGTTTATCTCAAGAAAAAAAATACTATTTACCAGGAAAAACAAAAAGAACCTAAATTCAAAAGGGAGAAAACGGGAAGTAATTGTGGCTTGAAAAAATGTACTTGGTTTCCTAGTCTGCTAAATAGGAAAAGAATATTCACAGCACTTGCCTCTTGGTGTTGTCATGAGGATTAAATGAACTCACACATGTAATCATCAAAAAGAGGATCTAGGTCCATATTGAGTGCTCAGTACCAACACTAATTTTTATTATTAGCAAAAACTCATTATTAGACCATTTCTTATTTCCCATCTTGCTTTGGCTCAAAGGAATCACAATCTTCTGAAGATATGTTGGTTGCCAAGTGATGATACAGCCTTATTTCACAGAGGAAGCACTCTGAAGAAATGCTTAAGATTTCTAAAATCCAGAAGCAAGATGTAATCACCAGAGAAGGAACAGGGTTTCTGATTTGTACAGGGAGGGCAACACCTAAAAAAAGGAAGAAGGCTTGTTCTCCATTTTCCAGAGAGCTGGACTTGAATTAAGCACTGGAAGTTATGGAGAGAAACGTCTGCTCAGTGTAAGAGACTTTTAAACATCAAACACATTTTAGAAAAGGGCAGGCTGCCTTGAAGGGCAGACAGTGTGCTGTTACTGGGTGTCAAAGCTGAAGTTTCATCAATCAAGGATGATAAAAGATTCCTTAGCAAATCCAAGTAACAATAATGACAGTCATCACCCACAATAATGATAGTTGACAATTCAACAGAAACTGTTCAGCACTGTTGTTTAAGTGAATTACATATATTTATACATTTAATCTTTACCGCAGCCACCTGGCTCTGCAGTCTTGTTCTGAACCACTGGTGTACACTGCCCATGCCCAGCTTTGGAGCAATTAATTGCTCTGTCTCTACTGTTTCATTTCCAAAATGACAAAAATTAGATGACTGTGAAAGAAATTAAATGTATTAATACATTTGTTTAGTGCCTAGAATGGTGCCTGACACACAGCAAGTACTTTATTATCTTTTATATAGAGATTATTTCAACTTCTAAGAAAAATTTTTACTTGGATGCCAATGAATTGTGTCTTGGCTGCTGTTAATAATGTCACACAAACATCTATCAAATAATTGGAAGTCAAATCTTGACTATAAGGCTGTTTCTCTAGCTAAATAAAATCAGTCATGAAAAATAATGGAAAAACTGATATAGGGACATCAGATTCTCTGCATACTTTGGCATGGCTGATCATAAGGTAGGAGTTTGAAAAAAGTGGTGTAGTCCTCCACCCTCTAGTGACTTCTCTAACCACTCTCAATGGCTTGGTCAATCACTCAAATTACACTTTCAGCAGAACCCTTAATAGCTTTATACACTGAACTTTAGTTCCCACTTAAAAACTAATTCTCAAATCTAGTCCATTCAATTCACTTCCTTTGTACCCAATATTCAAGTGCAACGTGTATCCAACATGGCCCAATAAACTCTGACTTACCTTTAAATCACTCCTTTACATCTGGATTCTGAGAGCAACATCAAATCTTTATTTCACTCAAGTTTCCAAATCCACTGCTGTCCTCAGTAATTGAGACACAGAAGCAATCAGGTAAAAGTTTATTCTCCTTTCCATCTACCTTCCTCTGTTATCCCTGAACTCCCAACAGTAAATCAATTCAACACTGACATCTTTATCTAGCCTCTTCATTCTCCTCCTGGTTATAGGGGGAAAAGAAAGTTCCATTTCTCCTTTCCAAGGCCAACAGTTTCTTCTGTTCTCTAACGCTATGCAGGAATTACAGGTTACATCATCTTCCTCAACTCACTGTCTGGCAACCACTACTGTCTCCCAGCTCACTTGGATATTCAAACTTTTCTACTAATACATAAACATACCCATAAGAAAAAAAAGTTCTGTTTTATTTCTTTCCTTTTGACTCTCAACCCATTGTATTGCCAAGTATCTCAAGTAGTCTCTTACTTCAGGTATATATTGGTAGTGGGCTGAACTAAAATAAATGTGAAGCACTGGACAGCAACCTGATACAGGCTACTCTTGATTACAATCTTCTAAGAACACTTAAAAGTTCTGGTATCCAGCAGACTTGGATATAGTAATTGTTAATTATTTCTTCCATTTACATTATCTTTTTATTGGACATAAGAATGGAAAATATACCACAGAAGTTTATTATCTATGACAAACTGTACTTTAAATGTTACGGACTTTTTGCACAGAGGTTATAGATTAGCAACATTAATACCATAAAAATGGTTTCTGAAGGACAATTTTTACATGAGCTGAGGAGTGATTAAAATAATGAACAATACTATGATAATGTAAATTATATGAACTCTTAAAGTCTTAACTAATTTAAAACTTACTATCTATACAAAAGAATAAGTTTAAGAAATAAAAGTTTCCATGTTTTCAGGGAAAAGGATCTCATAAAATAGGAGGGAACATGATGTATTTAGGAAGCAAGAAAGCCAGTGAAGGTGGAGCACAGAAAGCAAGAGAAGGAAGTGAGGGTCAGAAGCATCACGTCCTCATAGGCCAGCATTAATACGAGAAGCAAATAAAAAGCTTTAAGCAGGGAGACGGACAGATCCCATCTGGAATTTTAAGAGGCTAATCTAGTTGCTTTACAGAGAATGAACAGGTAGCTGACCAAAGTAAATCTGTCAGTCAAAAGTGGGAGTTAGAAGGCTAAGGAGGAAATGATAATCTGGATCTGGGGTGGCAGCAGAAATGAAAATAAGGAGAGAGATTCTAGAAGATGAAATCAGTAAGATTTGGTGTGGGATTAGATATGGCAAAAGAGATGTCAATGACATGTCGGCTTGCTGCATTTATATACATATATACAAGGAATGCAGAACACATCTTGCACAATACATACCAAATTGTTAACAGAAGTTACTTAAGAGAAAGGATGACGAAGTTTTACAATAAAAGGTAGATTTTTAAACCATGTATATAGATGTCTACATTGTTAAATACTTTAGTCATTAGGAATACATTATTTTCATAGTTAAATTCACACACAATAAAAAAAAAGCATTTGCTTGACTGAAAGGTAAGGAAGTCATTTTAGGGAGAATAACCTATTTAAAAAAAACAGATACACGGCATATTTAAAGATTATCAAGTACGTGACTTATTTAAAAAATACCAAGTAGTCCAGTGTTTGCAAAGTAAGAAGAATAGGAATTCAGATGGAGATGAGAGGTCTCACACCATTCTAGAATATGGTCATATTCTGAAGGTCTTTATAGGCTAGGAAACCCCCCCCCCAAAAAAAACTAAAAAACAACAACAACAACAAAAAACACCACCAAAAAACTCTCTAATCTGTCGGAAATAGGAAGCAGGCAAGTGAAAAAAAAATCAAGTTTATATTTTGAAAGATCACTCCAGAGCCAGTGTGATGATTGGACCGAAACAGAGGTAGAAAACTCTGAGGAAGACCATTTAGACAAGAAGTTAAACTAAAACATCAGAAATAGATTTGAGATTCATTTTAGAAGTAGCTGACAGGACTTGGTGGTTAAATGGGGTGTGACACATACAAAAAATGTAAAGTCAAATATGCTTGAATGGTTTCTAGTTGAGGAAATAAGACAGTGATGACATCAATTCAGCTATTACAAGAACAAGTTAAATGTGGAGATAATAAATTTTGCTTTGAAGGAGATTAGTTTAAAGTATTCCGGTTAAAGCAGGTCAAGGTACCCAATAGGACACTGGATGTATAGATCTAAAGTGAGAAACACTGTCAGGACTGAAGCACAGGAACACTACCACCCAGAATAGAAAATTGTAAATGTAAGGACACAACCTTACCCTTGATGTCACTGAAACTTGAGGAAACTGTAAGAGTTGACCAGTTCCATTTATTCTCATAGTTGTAAAAATTCCACATAACTGTTAAAGTCTTTGTAGGCAATAACTTTAAAAAGTAAGTTGGAGTTTTGGTCTTGCTTTTTTCTCTTTTTACTCCCTCCCTCTTTGTTCTCTCTCTCTCTCTGTCTCAGTTAAGGAATATAGATGAGGTATAACAAAGAATAATATAAAAACCACTTGCTATTCTTATTAAATATTTTGTCTTACTTGTAAGAGACAAAGGGAAAAGCATTAAACAATTCTATCTTTAACAAAACGTAAGTAAAATAATGATTTACCTATGTGACTCTCCACTGATTTTCTCTTGCAAATCATCAGTCCTTCAATAACCAACATCCCCAAGGCAATCAACTCCAGCTGTAGTTTTAACCACAGAGGTTAAACAACTCACAGATCTTTTGTTGCTTACTGTCAGAAACCCGAGTCACACTGTACCTTTGTCTAACTGATGGTGCCCTAGTTTGGTGGGAGGTGGAAAGACCTGTTGGCAAGGAAACAGCTGCTTCCTTCCTGAGCAAGGGAAAGCCAGGCAGGTGACAGATGGGCAGAGCAGAAAACCAGCCAAAAATTGCCCTGGCTTCTCACTGGCAATAATTTTCAGAACTGAGGCACGACTGGGTTTTTTAAAGTATATCAATGATTAAAAGAGTATTGTCTGCCTGAGTGCTTCACTTAAGTTCAATAGGGCTCCCCACACATCTACATCTGAAAAACTTTTAAATCTGAAGTGGTACAAAGAGCCTTGCCTCAGCCTATAATACACAGTGAACTAAGACTGCAAGGCACTGTCCCATTGCACTTTAGGATTATTCCTAAGAGAATGCACTTTCTGGTTAAAAATATTTTTAAAAAGGAAATTTTCACTTTCTGTAGTAACATTTGTATGACAGTAGAATTATTAAAGTTTCATTAGAAAACATTTTTCTTAAATATGTTTACTTCTATACTCTGAGTTTAAGTTTTGTTGCAAACTTTGATAATTTGTTCTTTTATCATTTCCCCTCCCATCTACTTCTGCACCCAGAAAAATTAAAAATCCAGGGATTCCTGGGTAAACAGACAACAACTGGATTGATATAACATATTTTTTAAAAAGCTGTTAAGTAGGTAAGTTATTTTTCTTAAATGGAAATTAGCAATCGCTGAAAATAACATTAAAAATTAGTGTGGCCATGAAATATGAAATTTTAAAACATCAGTTTACTATACTGATTAATTCAACATTTATATTTTCATCAGAACTTAATAATCCCATAAATAAATAGAGCTCTCAATTATTTAAAAAATCAAGGGATAACATATGTATTTAGACATATTAGCAGCGTAAAATGTATGCTTAAACACACTTATGGGAAGAAGTCTGAAAATATTACTACACTGAATTCAAGGGCATCTGCAGGAACCTGACATAAAAGTTCTCTAGAGTAACATTTCAGGAAATTCCAAAAAAAATAAAATAAAATAAAAAGACAGGGGTCAAATAGGAAATAGTCTCAAATTAATCGACAAAGTTCAGTGCTTGCTCCAACTTGATTTTTCTAACTCTCCATTGCAAAAAAAAAAAAAAATAGTCTCAGGGTGGGTGAATCACTTAGATGAAAGTTCATCTACTGGAATAAAGGGTGAGGCCGCTTGGGCAGGTGACACAGGAGAGTCGGTGGTAGTGCTGACTTTCGCTGGTGAGTTACAAGAAGATCCTGCCCTGCTGCTGTTTCCATCAAGGGTATCCGAAGGTACACACACGCCGGGGTCTGACAGCTGTGCAACGTCAGAAGAAAGCATGTTGGTGATGCCCTGGAAAAATCTCTTTGGCTGATACTCAGTTTCCATTTCACATTTCCTTTTCAATGGTCCAAGAACACTTGGTCTAATGCAATTGATGGGACTCTGGCTTCGCCGGGTGGTAAACCGGGTGGTTGGGCTGGGAATAGGACTCGGAGGTAATCCATTGCTACTCACAAAACTTTGTAAGGATGGTGAAAAACACTGCTTTCCAATTCCCCGGGTGGGTGACGGTGCTGGTGACACTGGAATGAAATCGATGCGCTTTGGGGAGGCGGATTTCTCCACATCGTTGTCACTCAGACTGAAACTTTCCTCCCAGGAGTGGCTTATCTGCATTGCGGTCTGCACCTCGCGCTCGTGGACCGTCTCTCGGTTGATCAAGTCCATGCCCTCCTCCTGTTTGATCTGGTGCAAGCGGCTGCTGTGCATGCGGACCGGGGAAGCAGGTAGCAGCAGGCCGTGGCGGCTTGGGAACGTTGTACTGTTCCTCCTAGCGCTCGGCGCCTCGGCCTGGAACACCGGCGAAGTGTCACTGAGGCCGTGGATCAGGGGGGCGCTGTTAGACCTCCTGAGGCCCCCGCCGCCGCCACTGCTGCCGCTCTCCGCAGGGCTCCCGCCCGTACCCGGAGGCAGCTCCAGATCCAGCTCCATCTTCTCCTGTGCCATGTCGGGGGCAGGGAGGCGGGGGCGGTGCTCAGTCAGGGCCCTAGGACTCCCATTCCCCGCAGCCCAGGGCCTCCACCGCTGCCGCTGCCTCCCAGAATCTGTCAGCGAGTTCACCCCTCTGCGCATGCGTAGCCCTTCACGCAGGCGCTCTAAGACATTTGTGCTCCAGGCGCCAGTTTAATGCGTAACAGCGGCGCCGCAGCCTTAGGGGGAGGGGCGATTAGCGGTTGGGCGGCCGGGCTGAGCTTTCCTTCCGCAAATAGCTACCGAACCCAAGCTCGCTTAATACCCATCAATAAGGTTATCGTGTTAGGGAGTGTATATTTAAACAAACGGAAGCTCAGAAAGAGAGGTCGTTGATGATGTGGGGCTGGATGACGTGGAGTGGAACTTCGCCTAATCAGGGAGGGCTTCCTTGAGGAAGGAACAGTCTCCTGAAGCCAGACCAACTAGGCAACCCGAATGCTTTGTAGAATTCTGCATGAAACGGGAAGTTAGGGCCACAGAGCTAGATGCAAGGCGGGAACCGAGAGAGGAGGAGGAGTGTGACCTGCTGAGAACGAGGCCTAGCGTGAGGAGAGATAGTGGGGAGCAGACACAGGTCTTTCCTGAGAACAATGAAAACTCAAGTTTTCAAGCATGGGTAAAGTAGCGATTGAAAAGTTCGCTAGCTGCAGTCTGGAGAATAGATTGTTGCGAGGGTAGGCTCTACACGAAAAGGTCAAAGAGAATGGTGATTTACACCAAGGTGGTAGTGGGAGAGGAGATGGAGAGAATACTAAATTTTGAGTTCTGCGTGGTTGGTTGGAGAAAAGACACTTGTGATTGTATTATTTTACTTGCAGTCCTATTTCTGACACAAGCATATCTGCTTAATAATGCTTGGTATGAGGGTTTAAATGAAATGAAAACCAATAGGTTCTCACTTAAAAATAAGACACGTAATTAGTGTAAAATTCCGATACTTCTGTAAAAGTCGATTTTCACATATTCAAAGCCCCCGCCACACACACACACACACACATTATGTGGCAGGCACTGTGCTAGAAAATCCCGGGCCCTATTATGAGGGCATTTAATTTCTACAGAGGGTGATAAATAAGCAGTCTTCTGATAGTGGTTAGGAACCTATGGTGACAGTACAGATGAGAGAATATGGGGGATTGTAGTAGTGGTGATAGTGAGTAGATGGATTCAAGATATATTCTGGAAGTGGAATTAATAGTATTTGAAGATGGATTAAATATAGATGGTGAAAGAAAGGTAATTCAAAGATTACTCAGATTTTTATCTCAGACTGGGTAGATGGTAGTATGTACTGAGGAGAGGAGAGGAACACACTTAAACGTGAAAATTAAAGAGTTCTGTTGTAGCAGGGTTGAGTTGAAGGTGCCTATTAGATATCCATGTGGCTGTGTGAACGAAAAGAAAGTTCAGCAATGTTTGCTTCAGGGGCTATCTTTTCTGAAGCTGAAGGAATTAAAGTCCTAGGAAGATAAATGACATACTCAACATTACACAGTCTGGTTAATAGTGTGAACCAGTTAGAATCCAAGTCTCTTATTTTCTAGTCTTTCCACTATATGTCTTTTTATCGGAAGTCCTTGTAAAATATTGGTTCTGAAGATAAAATATTCATGTCTACAGTTATAGAATTGATTTAACTAATTTCCAAGCACCAGGCACTACTGAAAGTGCTTCACAGGCAGTATATCTCATTGGTTCCATTTTGCATGGGAAACAGGTACAGAGATTAAGTACATCCACAGGATGACAGCATGTGGCAGGACCTGGGCTCTGACTCCAGAGTATCAGGATGATGCTGCCTCCTCCAAGTAGAGTAATAGTTCAGGATTCAAAGAAACCACTTCCACATAGTGGTTTTGTGAAGACAATTGTATCTGAGACAGGATTTAAAGATTGGATTTAACAGGGATGACATTTTATATAGAAATGGCAAATGATAAAATAGTTTGGCTAATACATACATGGAAAAGACTAAGTGATGGGGAAAATGTTGGAGTTAAGAGTATAGAGATCTGAACGTCAGACAGAAGTGTTTAACATGTGAGCCAACAGAGAGCTACTGCATGTTTTGACAAGAGGAGTGACACAATGAGAGTTATACTTGAGGATAAGGATGGAGTAAAGTCAAATAACAAGGTGAAAAGAGCAAATATTTCTCAGTACCTACTCACTGCCAGTCCCTTTAAACATTTCATAGTCCCATTTGTTGAGCATTACAGTCTTATAAATCAGCCCCTGATAAAATCAGATGTTTACATTGTAGAGGGACAACTGAAATTCAAAATTTGCAAAAGGCCCTACTGCCAGCATATGAAGAAACAAAGATGTGAACCAATCTAAATCAAAGCCTCACTTAAAACCTGTATTATGTTTGCTGAATTTGATAAGGATTAGAGAAGGATAATTTGATGGCTAATAGACTTGAAACCAAAATGAGGAATCACAAAAGGAGATAGATTCATCAAGTCAGCACAGCAACAACAGAAGCTTCATGTGCAGAAGATGAGGGAGGAGTCATAAATGACTGAAGTTCAATGTCAGTGGCTGAAAGAATGATACAACATTATTAAATAAAAAGAGTGCAGAAAGGAAGAAGAGTATCCAAAAGCTCAGGTAAACAGTACGAAGCATTAAATACAGAACTTATTTTATGCTGTCTATACTACGTTCTTATTTACACATTATTGAATTATTACTAATGTGACTCAGATATGCCAGTTTGTCATTCATGTACATTTGGATGACACAATTATTACTGTAACTGGTAAAGCAAAATGGTGGTGGTTAAGTCCATCCATGAAATAAAACACCTATGTACTATTTAGTTTCTGCCTAAACAGAGATCCTAGCTGGTTTCTCTGCTTATATCCTTCTCCCTACAGCCATTTCTCTATCCAGTATTCAAGATAATCCTTTTTTAAAAAATGTGAATTATCACTTCTCTATACAAAATCCTTTAGTATATTCTCATCTCAAGGAAAAGCAAGAGGTCATAGCAATGGCCCATAGACTGTCCTCTGATCCAGGTCCCCCCAGCTATTTTCCTTTATACAACCTTCCTGCCGCCTTCAGTCCACCAGGCACTGCCCCACCTGCACTACTCTTCACTCTGAGGGTGTCCACGCTACTCAATTCCTTCTAGTCCCTGCACAAATATGCTGAGACATTCTCTGACTTCCCTTATAAAAAGCACCAACAGTACTAATATCAAGCCTACCTTCCCATGCTGCTTACACTGCATTTATTTTCCTCCAGAGAACCACATGATTTATCTCTATTTCTATCTGAATCTCACCTCTACCTTTATGTTTCTTGCCCCTTATGCTCTGAGAAGGTAAGCTGCATTGAGCTTAGTTTTGGGCTATATGAACAGTTTGTAGAACAAGACTTCCCATGGAGCATTCAGTATTAGTTGAATCATTGTGTGAGAGAATGATAAGGAACAAATGAACTAATGTATCTTTGTTTAAAAGGAAAAAAACTATTATTGAAAAATTCAGCATAACAGGGTATTTTAGATCAATTACAGGAACTTCTTACTTTGGCAATGCTTTTTCTTATGTCAGGAATATTATTTTAGTTGCACTGCCCTACAGTCCATGCAGGGAGTTTATTTGAAAGAATCACTACGTAAACTATGAAACTGAAGTGCCAAGTTTCCATTTTTCTTGAGTCATATGCTGACACACATTTGATAGAATTAAAATGCTTATTTCTGGGGATTCTAAGCAGCGTTTAATATACTGAGTTACTGCTTCCTCTCAAAGGAATCAAGGACAACTTTTTTAAAAATAGCAACCATAAAATACAATTCAATCTGTTGTAAATGAGTTACGCCAGAGCGATGATCCAAGGGGCAGTCAATTCAGTTTTGCTCCATGAATTAAATATTACACTTAGTTGAGATTCATGCTCACTCTTTACATCAAAAAACCAGACATCAATTCAAGAGTTAAACTCTATTATGATTAAAAATAGATTTTTTAACTACCATAATATGAATAGTTTCTTTTTAATTCCTATAGCAGTTTTTCTTATTATCTATCCCATTTTGCTATTTATTTATACTTTGGGTTTCTCATATAAGAGAAACCATATGACATTTAAGCTTGTCTGTCTGATTTATTTCACAGTATTGTGGTATAAAGTTGCATTCATTTTCCTGCAAATGACTTAGATTTATCCTTTAAGGCAAAGTGGTACTCCATGCTATATAAATAACACCTTTTATCTATTTGTTTGTTGATGGACATATAGGCCACTTCCAAGATGTAGCTATTTTGAATTGTACTGCTATAAACATGGTTATCCATGCATCACTGAAATATGAGGTCTTTAACACTTTTAAGAAGATATCTAGAAGGGGAATAGCCTGGTCAAATGGAATTTCTATTTTTAGTCTTTTGAGGAATCTCCATACTGATTTCCAGAATGGTTGTACTAGTTCACATTCCCACCAATAATGTAGAAGACTTCCATTTTCCCCACACCCTTATCAGCATTTGTTCTTACTGTATTTCTTAATGATAGTCATTCTTCTGAAATAAGATGAACTCTCAGTGTTATTTGAATTTGCATTTCTCTAATGGCCAGAGATATTGAACACTTTTTCATGTACTTAATGGCTATTTGCACTTCTTCTGAGAAGCTTCTAGTCATTTCAGTGGTCCATTTTTTGATTGGGTCTTTTATTTTTGGGGGGGAAGTTCTAATTTTTTTGAGTTCTTACTATATTGTAGATATTAGTCTACTGTCTGAGGTGTAGCTGGCAAAATTTTTTCTGTAGGTTGTCTCTTTGTTAATTATATCCTTTGCTGTATAGAAGCTTTGTGACTTGGTAAAATCTCCTATGGGCAATTTTAAAACTATTAAACTTTCAAGCAGTATGACAAGCAGATTTCCCATTTCTGAATCCATATTGAATAAATGTGAAATACACACATGGATGTTTGTGAGTGTAATCTGAGATGAGTAGCAGATATCTCAACATCCCATATTAACTAGTATCACTAACCTAATGTGAAAATATTGTAGAAGAAAACCATACTGTGAAAGCACAGGAATTTAAGAGTATTAACTGGTACAACCACTTAGGAAAAATGTTTGGCAGTAGTTGTCAAAGAAAATATATGCATATCCTATGAGTGCTTATTTCTACTAAAAGACATATACAGGAATGTTCCTTGCATTACTATTTATATCAGCCCTAAACTGAAAACAATCCAAATATCCATGAACAGTTGAATCAGTAAATTATATGATGAAATACTTTACACAACAATATGGATGAGTTACTATATAATATTGAATGAAAGAAATCAAACACAACAGGGTGCCTACTCTATGATTCCATTTTATGATGAACAGCAAAAACAAGTCTATGGAAGTAGAAGTGAAGAACAGTGGTTATGCTTAGTACTGACTGGGCAGGATACAAGAAAACATTCCATATCCTGATCCGTGTGCTGATTACACAGGTGCACACAAGCATTAACATTCTTCAAATTAAGTACTGCATATATCATATATAAATATTAAATATATATCAGTATGTATAGCATTAGAGCTTAGAATGTTATCAGTGAAAACAGCATGGGAACTTGGAATGTAAATAGAGAAGGGCAGAACAGGATAAAATATACTTTAATTGGAAAGAAGATACTTTGTACAAACATTAACCAGGAGTCCAAACTGGAATGCTGAGCTTCCAAATCTCTCCGACACACTTCAATATCAGTGGAAGAGTAGGGTTCTGACCTTGACAGCAGGAAGGAGACAGAAACATCCACTATTTCCATTTCCTGGGACCCTAAGGGCCAACATCAGTAGCCTCTGGTAAGAGGGAAGACTTGCCTGAGGCAAGTTAGAGATAACCAGGAGAAAAACTAGTTGGCCTCAGCTCTTACCCCTACTGTGTCTCAAAGCTAGTTACTTCTATAAGGCCATGTTGGAGGAAATGAGGCCCATCTTTTTGTTCTTTAGTTTCTCAACTTCAATTTTCATGTATTTTGTGTAGCCAGAGTGAGCGTGGTCCTTTTCTGTGGTATCTTTACAGCACAGTTCATGAAATGGAAGGGAATTAAACTAGCATCAAAAAATCTAGTAGAGGCTGTTAGCACATGTGTAAAGGAGAATTTGGTTTAAGGACACAGTTCTAGCCACAGGGAACTTATTTTGTTATCACAATGAAAGGGAATTAATAGATGATTTCAGAAACCTATCATCCACTCTACATTATTTAAGGCCCGCTAAGTGCAGACTCTCTGTGGTATCTACCTTCATGCTGCTGAACTTAATCCTTCAAATATTAGCCAAATGGCAAGAATCAAAAAATCTAGACAAAAGTTTACCAAGGGACTATTAATCTCTTTCAATTTTCACTTTTAATAGCACTTGAAAGCCATTGCCCTGGAGCCCCATTATTCACACAGAGGAAGTAAGAGGATAGAAAGGGAAGCTTACAGCCTAGGGTCTCAGCAAAGTTAACACAAAAATAAATGTGAATTTAGTTACCTTGTTCAATTTTTCCAAGGAGAGAGATCAAGGAAGATAATAAAATATTTAAACAGCCAATTATCTAATTATCAGTTACTATTTCCTTAATTCTTTGAGTAGTATAAAAAATAGGGTCAGGATCTCCTTATTCCTCACTAATTTAAAATATTACAGGCTGTGTTCATCTTTTAGTGCCTTCTTGGCACTGAACTCCTCCTCCTAGGATTATGCTCAGTATCACTTTCCATCACTATATGTTTCTCTGCCTTTCAGCTATCTTTCCCTTGCAGGTTTAATGTATTTGTCAAGAAGGAGAAAAAATATATAACATTCAGATAATGCATAAAGTTAACTTTAAAACAGGCAAAGGCTGAAAATGTCATTGAATTTATATACCTGGGCTTTCTAGCTGAGTGGGTGTTATAGCTTAGATCTGGAATGCCCTCAAATCTCTTGTGTTAAAGGCTTGGTCACCAGTCTGACACTAATGAGAGGTAGTAAAGCACTGGAGATGGGACCCAAGTCACTGAAGGTGTACACTTTGAAGGCAATATTGGAACACTGGTCTCTGACTCTGCTATGCTTTGCTTCCTGGTCACCATGAGGTAAAAACGCCTATTCTGCCATGTATTTTGACACCACAACCCAAAGCAAGGGGGCCAACTAACTATGGCCTGAAACCTCTAAAACTATGAGCCAAAATGAACATTTCCTATTTTAAATTCATTACCTCAGGTGTTTTGTTACAGAAATGGAAAGCTGACTGACACTGCATGTTTGGGAATTTCCTAAAGGATCTCAACAAATTAGTATATTTACTGTTCCAAACCTGCTATTCTACTTCCAGCACTGTGACCTTGGGCAAGTGCATCAACTTCTTTAGGCTTCACTTTTCCCACTTATGAAACAGAGACAGCCTCTTGTGTTGTAAGGATGAAATCACTAGATTCCATAGTAAGTCCTGCACAGATTTCTTGCTATTAACGTACTTGTAACCATGATCACGAAGTTATCCTATCCTACTTTTTAACCACTCAGAGGAATTCCTTTGTTTTTTCTCATTTTCAAGTTTGATTCTGTGGAGGGAGATTCTTCTTTATCTTTTTCCTTAAGTCTGTAGTAATTTTAGAATCATACATGTTTTGTGGCCTAATTATAATTTTTCCTTATCAGAAACTGATAAGGAAGAATGGTACAACCATATTTCTCAGCTCTCTGCTTTCTGACTCTGTTGTTTGAGAAGAGACGGATGCCACGGGGCAGAGAGGCCATGGAGGACTGTGAATGTGGCTAGACAGTGAATACTATTCCCTGCAGCCAGCCATTTATTAATCCTCAACAACAGCTGCCGCCTTCACTGGTAGAGCTGAACTTGTCAATTGGGACTAATCCTAGAGGCTTATTCTTCTTTATTCATTTAAAACCCTGTTTTAAATTACTGCTGCCATGTTACTGTCCTTCTTGGTATATAATAAACTGAACAAGGACACACATATTTGACTGTGCCTGACAAACAAATGGAACTCAGCCTCTCTCTGACAAAATAGGAAACATAATGAGAAGAACCTGGAAAATGATTCCCATATATTTAAAATATTAAGAGTAACAAATTCTACTTATTCTTATTTTACCAAGTTTCCATGTAATTTTATTTAGTAATATGTATCAGATTTTTTTTGTCACCATAAGGAAATTTTATTTATTCTCTTTAAAGTTAATTTTATTGACATATTTACATGCCATAAAATTCACATTTTTAATGAAGACAGTTCACTGAGTTTTAACAAGTGTACAGAGTCATGTTACCACTGCCAATATCAGTGTATTGTGGATGCTGCATTCTAGGTTTCTTTTAACATGCTGATAGAGGTTTTTAAAGTTTTCTCATATATAGACCAGCTTGTCTAATATTGAACTAAGCTTACATTCCTGTTATGTACCCTCCCCTGATCATGGTATTTATTTAATGTATTGCTAAATTCTATTTGAAGGTATTTTATTGAAAGCTTTCACAAGCAAGACTGATCTGCAGTGTGTACCTGTACATACAAAGGCACATGTCCATACACACCACCTCTGTGATGTTCTAATACAAGGATCATTTTGACATTTTAAAAAACTTGGAAGTCTGCCTTTTACTCTTTGTTTAGAAAAAGATGGAACAGTAATGTGATCATCAGATTTAGTTAAGATGGTTCTAATTTATACCAATGATCTTAATTAAAACTCCCTTAAATAAATTGTATGTGGCCCTACTTAAGAATATCAATGTTCCTGAATGTTGAAAGAATTTACTGAGGCTCTCCAGGGCTTGAATTTAGAAAGTACCACTGAAGAACTTTTCTATTTCCTTCATGGTTATTGACTTAGGCTCTCTCTCCTGGGGTTTTACTTTGTTAAAGTGAATTTTTCTTGAAATACCACCAATTTCATATATCCCAATAGTGTTTCATATAATAACACAGTATTTCTTGATTACTTCTTTTTTTGATATCTAACATTCTTTTTTTTTAATTTTAAAGAGTATATTACAGAATAAAATCAATCAAAATGAACCAGTGTAGGAGATACAGGACTTCAAAACATAATGAAATCAATAGTAGTTACCTAAATGCCTTCTGATGTCTTCAAAATAGCTGCAGATTAACTTCACACATAATAAAAATCAAACAGAGCAGAATAGAATAGTAACAGTAAAAACAAAACAATGAATGGGATAAAGGACTTCAAAAACAAGCCAATAGTAAATCCAAAATTGCTACCATAATATATCTTGCTATCCTTGACAAAGCTTCTCCTGCCATGGGATTTAACATAAATAAAACAAAAGAGAATAAAACCCAACCCAACAAAACAATGGAAATGATACAGGACCTCAAAACAAGACCATAGGGAATCAACAATGGCTGCAACCCTTAGAAGGAGACCCCCTCTAGATGTCACACTGCTTAGCGATATCCTCTGAACCTATGATCAGACCACTGGCCCTAGACCTGCAATGTTAGTGAAACACCAGAGCACCACAGGCATCCAATTGCATTTCATCTTGATAGCTATCATCATCACAGCCTGTGTTTCTCCAGATAAGTCGGCTGCTTACAGGGAGTGGGGTGGGGGTTGGTACTTCTTGTTTGCCAGCCCACACACCACAAGGGGCTGGGTTCTGGCTGTTGCCAGTCTGGCTGCATGGCACTGGTTCCCAGACTGGGCTTGTTTGCTGCTGTGGCCATTGTTCTCCCTAACCCTGGCCCACGAATGGTGCTAACTCATGGGGAGAGGTTTGGGTCTAGTTGTTCCCAGTCTGCCAGAGGCCTGTACATGGCGCTGGTTCCTAGACTGGCCTTGTTTGCTGCTGTGGCCATTGTTTGTGCTCTTTTTTTGATATCTAACACTGTCCATTTTTACTATTTCTGGTAATAAAGGAGATATTTGTTAATTATACAAAATTTCAAAAAATACCGATTTATGGAAAGTAAAAGTTGAAAATTACCCATAATCTCATCACTGAGAAATAATTACTTGTGATAGTGTTATGTCAACATTTCACATTTATATCTATCTAGATACATGTTTATATACATATATGCAATGTTTAACAAACCATTTCCATGTGGACATAATTTTGACACCAATAAATACAGTCCACATCTTCAATTTCAATGGCTATGAAGTCTGGCTACACCATGAACTTCTTATTTATATATATTGTAGGGAGCGGTGAAACAGTCTCACGGCTGCCGCTCTGTCTCTCCTCCCTTTTTCTCCTCCCTGTGGGCATTCGGTGTGTCAGCCTACATTTCCCATGATCCTCTCCAGCCTAACCCGAAAATGACACTCCCCGTAAGATGACAGCTTCCGCCCCCGTCTCTATAAATGCCTTAGACACGTTCTCAATAAACGGAGACTTGATCGGAACCGCTCAACTTGTCTCCGTTTCTCTCTCCTCTTGCCCTGCCCCCATCCCCCATCCCGTCTCTCCTCCAGGCGAGACCCACGGACTGATCCGTGGGCCAGATCAATATATATAATATATACATATATTATATATATATATATTTTTTTTTCAGTACTAGGGATTGAACTCACAACCTCGTACCTGCCAGGCAGTCCTGCTTTTTGAGACAAGGTCTCACTATGCAGTTCAGGCTGGCCTTGAACTCACTTTATAGCCCAGGCTGGTCTCAAACTCACAACAATCCTCCTGTCTCAGCCTCCTGAGTGCTGGGATTAAAGGTATGTGCCACCACGCCCAGCTCTTATTTATATTTTTGACTATATGGGATAAGTAGGTAGGTTAATTTTTTTTTTTTTTTTTTTTTTGCGGCACAGGGGATCGAACTCACAGCCTCACACCTGCTTAAGCCACTGAGCCAAACACCCAGCCCTAGTTTTTGAGGCAGGGTCGCACTATGTAGCTCAGGCCAGCCTTGTGCTCAAGTTGTAGCCCAAGCCAGCCTCGAACTCACAATGCTCCTCCTACCTCAGCCTCCCAAGTGCTGGGATTAAAGGAGTGCGCCACCACGCCCAGCGGTAGGTTAATGTTTAAAAACTATTTTAAACAATACTGCATTGCACATCTTTGCCTGCTCATCTAATTATAAGGCAGATTACTAAAGTAGAAGAGCTAAGGCAAAGATGTATACATTTAAAATATTTTTGTTAATATATAAATATACACATACATATTTCTATATATCTGGTAATAAAAAAGCAGCAAACCCCAAAAGATTTCTTGCAATTCATTTTTTATAGATATTCACATGTATAAGCACACTTTTTGAAACCATAAATGAGACCACAATGTTATGCCATATTTTTTTGCACAGCATTGTTCTATATGGTTAGAAGTATTTGGTGGATTAAAGAACCATACTTTGACTATTTTCTGATGAAAATTTAAGATATTGCCAATGTTCAGTATAATAAAGATGATAGTCATTGTTTTTTATCCAATTATTTCCTTAGGCTAAATTTCCAGAGGTGAAACGGATAGATCAGAGTATACGTACTTTGAGGCTTCTTATAAGCATATCGCCCCTGAAAAAGTCTACATCAGTTAGCATTCTCAACAGATCTGGGACTGCTCACAACTTCCACTTCAATCTTGTTATTACAGCTCTTCTTAAATTTAAACAATAAAAACTAGCACTTTTTATTTTTTGATTTGCTCTGTCAAAATTACTACCAAATTAGATATTTCTCATGTGCACTTTTTTCTTCCCAAAAAGTTAACAAATCACTTTATGTGCTCCCTTAGTATCCATCTACATACAAAATACCCACAATAAACAATTTTTTTTTTAAATCTTAGGCCCTATTTTGCTGTTGAATTAAAAAAGGAAAACAAAGGCTGGAGTAGTAGCTCAGATGTACAGTGTTTACCTAACATATGCAAGGCCCTGTTAAATCCCTAGCACCACAAGAGCAAACCCAAACAAGAAAGAATGAAATCAAGCAAGCAACCCAACAAGGTTCATACTTTTAAAAATAGCGTTGCTGCTCTTGCTTGGAGTTTTGAGTTCAATTTATTCTGAGACGAGAGGATAACAATTTTTCCCATGTGGTATTAATAAAGATATGTATCAGGCATCAATATAAAATGTTTTGCTACAGTACAAAATTTATGATAGCATAGGTACACCCCCCACATTTTCAGTGCAGTGTAAGCATTTTAATAAATAATTCACTATAATACAGTCTTATCTCCAACTGCTCCATGGAACAGATCATCACTAGACACAAGCTCTGTTTCATCACAATGCCAACATCTGTAATGCTAGAAATATTAAAAAAGTAGGAATGCAGTCTTTCTTGGTGCTTTCATTTTTAAACAAGCTCCCATTATGAACCATTGTGACTGATTTCCTTTGGAGCAAAAACTGGTGAATGCTAACTTTTTTCCCCTTTGTTGAACAGTTAAGAACAAATGACCTGCAAGTGAATTCAAGCTAATGAGCAGTGATTGTAACATTCCATCAAAGCGATTTTTGTTAAAATGCTTAAAAACAATATTCAGAATACATATTTCAAACAACAGTGAATTTACATTGGCCTTCTCCACTTTTTAAAACTCTAGTTTTAAGATGAACATATCAAATACTTAAAATGTTTTGGTATTTTTTAATAACTCTCTTTACAGAAATCAAGGTAATTATAATTTCAAGCACGAAATCACTTATTCTGGCCATACAGATATTTATGGTTCAGAGACATGAATAAGAGATCACAGAATAAAGATGAGGACAAAAAAAGATTAACTTTATCAACTACAACCAGGATAAAGTCTTCATCTTTATTAGCATTATTACTGTTTTGACAATATTTCCAAATTTGTCTAACTTTGCAATGCTTGGGAGAAACTATAAGGTAACATTATAGCTTTAAACAGTAGAATGAAAATTCAGTAAAATAAAATGCTTGAATTCCTAAAACCAATAGAAAGATATTCAAATGCTGAAGGCCTAGGGTAATAGTACCTTGAAAAAAGAATGTTTATCATTATACAAATACAGCAACTTCATTAGACAAATCTTGTCCTCCCAACTCATGCTACAGATACTTGAACATAATGAATTAGAAATCTAGTGTAACTGATGATTAAAACAATAGCTTAGGAAAATAAGATGACACAGAAATGTAAAGGCCATCCTACATAATAAATAGTACTGTGAATTCACCAGCAGGGAATGGGCTTAACTGACTACATATTTCCAGAAACAAGCCACTGATTAGCTCCTGAATGCAGTAACGAGATGAATATGATGGAGACCATTTTTTTTTTTTTTGAGATTAAAACAAACCCTGAAACATCATCAAGAGCAGCCAACCATAAAGAGAATCAAGATAAACTGGGAATTCATGGGCTGGAAGCAAACTGAAACAAAGGTTGTGGTTACAAAAAAACCAAAGGATGGGAGTCAAGGATGCTGGCAAAGTGGGTATCCGTTAAAGCAGAGAAAAGAGAAAATCCGAATGTCATCAGTTTTTTCAGAGAAAGATGGTGCCCTGAAGCAGGTGCTGGGAAAACTCTCATCGCCTGGTAGATAAGGAGTAAATGAACAAGGCTGATCCACCGAGCTGGCAACGTCTGCTAAAACAGCCTTTCAAAGCATTTATCTGCATTTGCTGACTCTCCTATCCCTCTCTTAAGAAACCATCTGATGTTATGCAGGAGCTGAAGGAGGTTTATCAGCGAGAGGGAAAATGTATACCACCTCAGTACTATAATTATCAGAGTATGCTGAGTGGTTTCCATTTTCAGCATAAATTGATAAAAATGGCATTTTTCTTCATCAGTCACTTGGATGATTTTTGAGTAGTATGAATCAATTCACCGGGGTCTAATCAGCCTTGCAAAATGATAACACCCGGTTTACAGCTCTATAAAACTTCAAAAAATCCTTTGACAATTTCCCCAGCCAACAGTATTACATCAACCCTCCCTAGGGTTAGTTTTTCAACTTCAAGAACATGATTGTGACCATCATCAACACTAGAGGTTAATATTTGTTATATGCCTTTTATATGTCAAGCCCTGCTTTGAGCATTTTAATTATAATATTTCATTGAAAATTCACAGAACTCTGAGGTAGCTTTGTTTTCCTAAATGAGGAACCGAAGAATAGAAAGGCTAACTGCTTTGCTTCATCACACTCCCATCTCACCCTTCAGTCATACTGCAGGACAGCTGACCCACTCAATCTGTGGGTTCCACATGGATGGATTCAACCAAAAATGGATGAAAAACACTCAGAAAAAGTTATGCCTGAACCGAATATTTACAGACCTTTTTCTTCTCATTAGTCCTTAAACATATAGTATGACAACATTTACACAGCCTTTACATTCTATCAGGTATTGTAAGTAGAGGAAAATTAAAATATACAGGAGGATGGGAGTAGTTTATATACAAATAATTTGTCATTTATTATGAAGGACTTCAGCATCCACAGATTTTGGTATCCTCAGAAAATTCGGGAACCAGTTCCCCAGGGATATGGAGGAACAACTGTATTTATAAGTCATGCAAATGTAGCACGCTTTTTTACATTTCTGTTCCTTTGCACAGACTATTGGCTTGGTCCAGAAAGCCATCCAACTTTTCTTGCTTGACAATTTCCTCAATCTCCTGTAAGACTCAGTTTAGGCAGAAAACTTTGCAAGTACCCAGTCTATGCTAAGAAAAGTTAGATGCTTCCTCTTCTGTAGCCCAGTTATCCTATGTATCCACTCACAAAACACGTGGCTGTGAGAATCTGTGCACCTGCACCTTGCTGAGCTGTGGGCTCTCTCTGGGGTATGCCAAGGTTTCATGGGTGTAAGGCTTCCTAGTCCTCTCTCCACAACTCCATGGGGTGCCACTCAGATGACTACAGAATGATGGGCGTGGCAACTCCTGGAGGTACTTGATGTAGCAATGCTAGGGATAGTATCCTCATTGCCCTATAAAGGACACGGTACTGAGTAGTCACACATAAGTGTCTTCTAGGTGATTTTAGTGGCTGAAACGAGATCACAACACATGTGAAATGGAGCTTACACTGACCACTCCCTGCCCTGAAACCAATTCATTTCCCACTAAACATTTCATCAGGGAACATCTAAACGATACTGTCAACCTAAAGATAGGTATCAGTATACAGACAGTCAGAAAACCTCTGCTTTGTTTCTGTATCAGCTTCCTGTGCATTTTCTTTAAGTGTTAAGTGAGTTTTGAAAATTTCCCTCTAAGCCTTAGATAATGGCATAATTAATCTGCAAATGGATGTGGTATTTCCACCAGAGATATAAATAACTACAATGAGAACCAGATATAAAAAAAAAAACTATCCAAAAGAATGGACTAAAATGCAAATGAATACAGTCCAATTTTTGTATCTTAGTGAACATGTTCACAAGAATGTTATGATTCTATATTCAGAATAACAATATTCCACAACTTTCAACCACCTGTTTAGCAAGGAGAAAAAACTGCACACTGAACTTTAGCAAACATTTAAAATAACTTTCATTAAAAGTAAAAACAAAAACAAAAACAACAAAACAAAACAAAAAACTGAGGCAACATATTCTTGTTTGCTTACAAAGAACACAGTCTGTCTTTCCATGAATAGGAAAATGGTCCTAGATATCAAGATCCTGGGTAGAAGATTCTTTCATGAACCTATCCAAGTTAGCAGCTTTAAGAAACAGCTAGAGAGTGAAGCAGGCTTCATTGGAGAGAAATTCTGTAGTTATGTTAGGATACTAGTTAGCCTGAAATTTCCTTAGTTCACTCATACTATTTATTAACTAACACAGAGTGAAAGAAGGGAGTAGAGGGACAAAAATTACTAGCTCTGAAGTAGTTAGTTGAAACTTTGAAAACTCTAAGACACATCAAGGTGACAAAATAATGCTCCTCCAAAGATGCCCGTGTTTCAAACTTTTGACTATGCTATATTACATAGTGAGGGGGCAGTAAGGTTGTAGGTGTAGTTAAGGTGCTAATCACTTGAGATAAGATTTTCCTGGATTATCTGATAGTCCCAGCGTAATCATGAGGGTCCTTTAAATGGATGAGGAAGGCAGAAGGTTCAATGCGTGAGTGATGCAATATGAGACAAAGACTCGACCATGGCTGCTGGCTTTGAAGATGAGCCAAGGAATGCAGCTGAACACAGAATCCAGAAAAGACAAGAAGAGAGATTCTTCCTCAGAGCTTCCAGAAAGAAGGGAGGCTTGGGAACATCCTCATTTTATTACAGTGAGCCCAACTGTGGGTTTCTGAGCTCTAGAACTGTAAGACAATATATTTACATTAAGCCATTATGTAGCAATAATAAGAAATGAATGCAGGCAATTTCAGATGAAAGAAGACATAAATTATTCCTGTAATCGCTAAAGCCTGTGAATATGTATATCTCAAAAGGAGACTGAAGAGCTACTACAAACTACCATACCTAATGTATGGTAGCCATTCTCTTCGGTACTGTAACACATCACTTCACTGTTGCCTATTTTACAGAAATGGTCTCAAATTCATTGATTTTGGTGTGCAGTTTTGAGGCTTTGTGCATATAAAATTTATACTATTTTATAAGCACCATAAAGACCACAGAAAAGAATATCTAATCCACTCCCTATAGTGAAGACATCTAGGCCAGACACTAAGATACACGGTGTATCACAGAACCAAAATAAGTGTCTCAATCTCAGTCTCTCCCTCCTTCCCTTTCTCTTCTCTCCTCTCTTCTCCCTAAGGATAAAATGCTATACATAAAACTAAAAGCCACTGTCTGCCAGATTACAGCCTCTGTCAGGAAACACACATGTATTTCAGGTAGAAAGTCTCAATAGGAACATTTAAGGACAGAACTCTTTAGAATGGTTTAGAGGATGTCAAAATGTCTTTGTATCCCCTCCCAACAAAACTTGGCTAAAATGAGACTTCGGTATGTGCGTACTTATTTTTACCACATCTGTATGTGTGCATGTTTTAGCATATTTCTTATATGCTAAGCATTTTGCTACTACAGTACCAGAAACAAAGCTTCAACCAAAATAGACATGGCTTCTTGGACTCATGAAGCTTATAGTCTAGAAGTAAGGACCAAGAGGTAAATATAAGAGGTCTCTGTTAACCAAATCTTCAGCTGCAGTTGAGAGAAAGATTTCAGCAGAGTGACCTGACCTCCCTAGTCAGTCCATGGCTCACACACTATTTATAAATCCTAACAACTAGATAGGTCAGTGATGCATTTCAAGAGTTGTAGGCCTGAGTTCTTTCCATGGAGCTCCAGCCTCAGCAGCTAAGAAGAAATGTGACTGGAATCTGAGATAATTTAGATTCCACTTTTCATTGCTTATCTTACTGCTGTTCATTGGAATAATGCAGTTTGTAATTGTCTGTTGGCTTTGCACTGAGGATTTCTTTTTATCTGCTCCAGACTGGAATATATATTTAAAAAATTTTTTTCTGAGAAAGTAGCAATAATATTTTTAGTCCTGATTAACTAGTAGGTTTTATAGATTTGTTGGGAGTAGGAGGTAAAGCAATAATCTAATAAGTGCTTCCTCTCAATTGTAGTTGAACACTTAACACATTCAAAAAGGGACCTGTGTTCATGGTTGGGATACATGAGCTGTGTCACAGACTTGAGATTATAGGTAGCCATTGATATTTTGCATGCCAAGTTGATTTATTATTCTACATTTATTCCTGTTCAAGGAGTCAAACCCTTAAAGGAATATCAAATCTCTTAATTGTTTCACTAAGTCGATAAAAAATGTAGCGTCTGACTAATCCTATTTGCTATTTGAAATATTCCTTTTCATTTTTTGTAAAACCTTACCTTAGACTATTGCTATTCAATAGAAATTTTAATGCTAGACACACAAGTAATTTTCTGATAGTCATATTTTAAAATGTACAAGAAATAGTAAGTCAGGCATGATGGCACACACCTGTAATCCCAACACTCTAGGAGGCTGAGGCAGGAGGAATGTAAGGTCTAGCCCAGCCAGGATAACTCAGCAACACTCTGTTTTAAAAGTTAAAAAAAAAAAAAAAAAAAAGAGGGAGAGTTGAGAATGTAGTTAAGTATCAAAGCTGTGGGTTTAATTCCCAGTACTACAAAATAATTCAATAGTTTAACAGTTTAAAAATAGTTTAGTACTAGCCAGGTGTGGTGTCGCCTGCCTTTAATCCCAGCACTCGGGAGGCTGAGGTAAGAGGAGCACTGTGAATTTGAGGCCAGCTTGGGCTACAACATGAGCACAAGACTGGCCTGAGCTACATAGTGTGACCTTGTTTCAAAAAACTAAGGCCAGGAGTTTGGCTCAGTGGTTTCAGTGCCTGCCTGGCAGGCTCAAGGTTGTGAGTTCAATCCCCAGTGCCACAAAAAAAAAAAAAAAAAAAAAAAAGTAAAAATAAAAATAATTTAATACTGTACTTTATTTAACTCAGTATATAAAAATATCATTTAGCATGTAGTCGACAGAAAAACTAATGAGACTTTTTTCTACTACGTCCTCAAAATTTGCCGCAAAACTACACTTAGGGTATATCTCGTTTCAAATGCTAAATTTTCAGTGTAAATACTTGATTATATTTATCCATCCTGATAATCTTACTCTTTTAATTGGAGTGTTTAGAACATTTATATCTAGTTTAATTTTTTGACATATTTGGCTATAGGACTATTACTATTTGTTTTCTATTTATTCCTTCTATTTTTTATTCCTCTTTTTCTCCATATGGCCATTTTGGGTTACTTGTATATGTTTAGCATTTCATTTTATCTATTTTTGGCATATTCCTTTTTACCTTTTTTGATAATACACATACTGTACTTAACTTTTAATGGTCTACTTACAGTATCTTACAATTTCAACTGGAATGTAAAAATACTAACATTTACACTCTTCTGCTCTCTCACTTTTATGATATTGTTATCACATATTAATTATATTTACCTGTATTGAAAGCCTCATCAGACAATATTTCATTGTTTTCTTCCAATCTATACACACATTTGATAGATTCAAAGCAAAGATTAGTTCTATTTACCAATTAGTTATCATTTCTATTTCACTGAAGTGAACTTCCAAGTTCCTTTGTAGCATTATTTCAAAACTTCCTTTAGCAATTTTCTCAACCAGGTCGACTGGCAAGGCATTCTCTCAGTTATCCTGCATCTGAGAAAATCTGAAAAACATTTTTGCCAGATATAGAACTCTGGATTGACACACTTTCTCTTTAAAAATGTTGTCTCACTTGCTTCTGGCACCCACTATGAGAAATCCATAGCCATTCAAGTATTGTTTCTCTATAGGTAATGCACTATTTTCCTCTGTTTTTGTTTCATTTTGTTTTTGGTTTTGGTTTTAGGTAGTTCAGTGATGATGTGTTCAGGTGCAGATTTCCTTCTGTGTGTTCTGTTAGGGGGTGATGGACTTCTTGAATCTACTGGAATATGCCAATTTGGGAATCTCATGGTATTATTTATTGCAATATTGTCCCAGTACCATATACTTTTTCCCTCTTCTTCCAGAGTTCTTTAATATCTTTGTAGAAACTCTCATTTTTCAGCACAATGAAGCAGGAACCAGATTTATGCCCTTTTTTTTCCAACTTAGTGGAACTTCAAATCCTCAACTTCTTGCTGTATGTTCCTGCCATTATTACAGTCACTATTTACTTACACAGTTCTCAAATAGCTGCTCCTTCCATTCTGGCCAAGTTTTATAATTGCATTCGGTGGAAGGGTCAGGGTAAAGTATATTTACTTCATCTTATCTAGAACTGGAATTTCTTGACTATATTTGGATTTCACAAAGTTTGCAGTACTCAGTTGTTCCAAATGTACTTAAATGTTTTCCAAAAACTAAAGTGAACATCCATTTTTAAATTCAAAGTAAACGAAAGTGAAAAGTTAATTACTCAATCAGTCTTTAAGGACTTACTATTCCCATGTGAGCACAGGTTACTCTCCTGGACAGAGTAATTTCTATATTACTCCCGGACAGAGTAATTTCTATATTATGCCTGGACAGAGTAATATAGAAAGTCATATAGAAGAAATTTATAAGAGCCACAGTACAACCACCCTCTACTATCAAGTCTCTCAGAAAGAGGAAGGAACTCAATGTGGTCCAACACCTTTCTTAGCAAATAAAGACCACCAGTTGTCTTTAGTCTGGATAAATCACAGCTGACTTTAGTGAAGTTAAGTTTTTCAAAATTCTTTTATCTTTAAATTTTTCTGTCTTGGCCAGTAGTGCCAAAATCTTTTTCTTAAAACTCTTCCACATCGCAAATGTAATACTTTTATTAGAATAACAGTCAAAATCTAGTGATGTATTGCCAAATACTATGGCCAGTAGCTACTAGCTAAAGTGGCTTATTTAGCAATGAAAATGTGTAACTGTTGTGGTAAATTTTAATTTTATTTTAAATACTGCTAGTTTCTGTCACTGGGAAATGTGGAAGTACATTGGAACAATATGGGACTATGAGTATACTTTTTAACTGTAAGGTTTATGAACCCTAAATACAGAACAAACATTTCTGGTGAAAATATAGTATCTAAATTGATACGAGAATAAAAATTATTGGAATTCTCAAACTATATATCAAGGTTAAAGATAAAACCAAATTCTTTTCTAATTTTGTTTATTTCTAATCAATTGTAATACAAGGATGATTAGGACAAAAAGATGTTAAAAATTGTTCTTCTCAATATTTTCTTTGTTCATCGGCTGGCTTTTAATTTGCACATGACCTTGTGAAGCCCAAACTATAAACCGAGAAGGAATACACAGACTGCATGGCAGGCATGATACATTGTTAGATGTCTATTTTTTTCACAAATGTATCAGGCTGATAAAATAAGAATACAAGGCATTCATAATACCTTCAATTAAATTTGTAAATCAAGTTCTCCCTTTCTTTGGTTTTGGTAACAAAATGGATCTGCTATGAGAATCTGGAACTAATATTTATTACAAATGGAGAAAAACACGCTGATGTGTCAAACAAAGGTCTTTGAAGTATTTATGTAAAATATCACATAGCCAAAAACCCTTTAAAAAACTCCCTGAGATGTAGTCTTAGGAGTAAGACAATGTATACAACCTCTTTTTCATGATATTCTTGTACACATCAGGAATGAATTCACCCTGATAAAATACTGGAATCAGTGTCGTATACTAATCAAAGGTGGCAAAGAGACATCTACACTCCAACTTAGGGAGGGTGGCCAGCTATCGCAGGCCACCCAGTTGCTTAAAGAAAAGGAGTATTTTGTTCAGGTGGCCTTGAGCCTCCCAGAAGTCAGGCAGGATGATCTCATCTTTACTCTTTGACTCTGAAGACACACGGGTCAGGGTGGTTCTGAGGACCGCGAGAGGACCCTGCAGAGGTCATCCTGGCATTCACCCTCTAAGCCTGCACACACCACCTCTCAATCCAGATTCCAAATTAGTCTAACAGTCTAATTTTATCATTTAAAAGCTCTACATCTGGGAAGAACACATGTGATTGTAATGATTAGATAAAAGAACAGTATACTCACCTATATATGTAGTGTAGTAACATTACCTAGACACAAGGAGAACATTTATAAATGTCATCAATGGTTATCTCCAGGGGTAGGGTTATATTCCTTATACTTTTCAACATTTCCCACCTTTTTAGGGGAAAGAATCTTACATTACATATAAAGGGCAACTTAATCATGTTTTGTACAAGCAGCATAAAAAACAAGGTGGGGCCATGTCAAAGAAAGTACGTGACTATATTCTGGATGTGTATCCTCCTTTGACAGTAGCACCAAATGCATTTTATGAACTGCTTATGATATCATGCAGTGGTACACTCACAAATATACTATCAGCATCCCCATGCTGCTTACCGCCAAAATAGGTTCAGTATTAAAAGCAAAAGTGAATTCTTTTTTTTTTTTAATTTTATTTTAAAGAGACAAAAGAGAAAACAGAAAAAGCAAGAAGCAAACAAACCTGAAAAACAAACAACAAAAACAACGAAAGCTATACAGGTTTTCAAAACAAGATGATAGGAATTTAACAATGGCTGTTACATTGCATATTGTTGTCTTCAAAATAGTTGCTCAAGTTACCAGATATAGGAATAAAACAAAACAGAAAATGGAACAAAACATTGGGTTTCAAAAACAAGACAAGGAAATCCCCCACAGTTGCTACAATGTACACTGCCATCCTCCAAATAGATGCCCAGATCACCAGCCCCAGGCCTGCAAAGTCAAACAAAACAAGCATCAAGCTTTTCCTTTCAGCTCAGTTGCTGTCATCTCACCCTGAGTCCTCTGAATCAGCCATTTGCTGGTCGGGGGTGGTGCTCTTCTGGCTCACGGGAAGGCGTGGTTTGGCTTCTTGCTGGGTCTCTTCCCATTTTCCATGGCTACCCTGGCTCAGAAAGTAGTCTTCAGGGCCGGGCGTGATGGCGCAAGCCTTTAATCCCAGCACTCGGGAGGCTGAGGTAGGTGGAGCGTTGTGAGTTCGAGGCTCGCTTGGGCTACAACGCGAGCGCAAGGCTGGCCTGAACTACATAGTGCGGCCCTGTCTCAGAAAACCAGGGCCGGGAGGTTGGCTCAGTGGCTTAAGCGCCTGCCCTGGCAGGCGTGAGGCTGTGAGTTCGATCCCCGGTGCCGCAAAAAAAAAAAAAAGAAAGAAAGTAGTCTTCAAGTAGGGTACAAGAAAACAAATACTAGCCTCTCTTATAAAGATGAGTGTAAATGTCAACTTTTCAATTATATTGTATATCTAGGGTCTTGATAATTCTGTGTGAAGAATTAAGACTTTTCACAGTGCATGAATTTTTGATACTTTTTTTAGGGTGACTATGATACATTTCATATTCCTTCTTATAGATTTTTCAAAGTTTAGCAAGACAGAAAGGCACCAGTTACTTAGAATCACAATAAAATGTGTTTATTTATGTGATTGGTATGACACCTTCAAGTCACAGAACTCCAGGCAAACATAGGGTTGCCTTTTCTCAGAGCTGACATATATTCAATGGAGTGTTTTGCTCTTAAAATTAATTCACAGAACTCTTGATTATATTTATTAATACCTTTGCTGCCATGTATTGCACATATTTCCTTCTGTTTGCCTGTGTTTCAGTTCTATGTTTAGTAGTTATATTCTTCTCAAAGATTTATTTCTGTGCTGTCAAATTAATATTTTCTCTATGATTTTGGTCCTTTTCATTATTACATATATCTCTTCCATTCCATTATTATGTATTACCTTAATTTCCTCTAGTATTTTTTTGGTTTTGGTACTGGGGATCAAACTGATGACCTCACACTTGCCAGGCAGGTACTGTGGTGTTGAGTTATATGCCCAGCCCTTTCTCTAGTATTTTTGTGGCTTCATTTTTCACATTTAAATCATATTACATTTGAAATTTAGTTTTGTGTAAGGCAAGTGAGATCTAACTTTATCTTTTCCCAAATGAATAGACAGCTAACCAACCTGACTTAATAATCCACCCTTTTTGCACTAATTTGAACTTCTCTATTAATCGTATACTGAATTTTAGTCTATTGTTCTACATTCAGTTCAGTGAGAGTAGCACAGATTCCAACTAATGTAATGATAAAACATTTTCATATGTGGTAGTACAGGCCTTTATCTACTTGTTCATGTTTCTCCCCTAAATTTTTCTGTGTATTCTTGAAGATTATTCTTCTGGAGAAATTGAGAATCATTCTGTCAAATTCTAAATAGAAATTCTAATGGTATACTAATTGCAATGGCATAACATTTTAATATTTATTTGGAGGAAATTGTAATCTTTACCATTAACCTTTAATATTCATAAGAATGGATGTGGGGCCCAGGAAGAGAGACAAGCCAGTTTGCCCTTCCTGTGAGTTGGCAGAAGCCATACTGGTCTGAGAGGAGTACAAGAAGCCAATTTGCCCTTCCTGTGAGCTACACAAACCATGCGGGGCCCAGGAAGAGAGACAAGCCAATACACCCTTTCTGTGAGCCAACCAGCACGTGAGCTGAGGGCTGAGAATCAAGAACATGGTCCCTCACCTCCCACCCCATAAGCAACTGGCTGATTCAGAGGACAGGCTGAGTTGATAGCAACTGAAGTACAAAAACAACTAAATGTGCATATCATTTGATTGACCTTGCAGGCCTAAGGCCAGTAGTCTGAGTACCTATTAGGAGGATAACAGTATGTAATTAGCAAATATGGGGAATTTCCTTCTGTCTTATTTTTGAAATCCAGTGGTGCTCTGTTTTGTTTTGTTCCAATTCATTGTTTTGTTTTATTCAATGTTCTGTTTTGATTGGTTTTATTCTGGTTCGTGTTATTTGACTTTACTATGTCTGATGGTATGGACAACTATTTTGAAGATAACAAGATATATTATGGTAGCCATTGTTGATTTCCTATTATCCTGTTTTGAAATTCTGTACCACTTTCACTGTTTTGTTTTGATTGGCTTTATTCTGTTTTATTTTGTTAGGTTTTATTCTCTTTCAAATAAAAAAAGGAAAAACTATTCAGAAGAATGATGAATTAACATGAGCTTTCTTTTATGTCCCAGTGTAAGGTTGTAAAGCTTTATTTATGTTGACTTTCTATACTTTTCTTTAAATAAACTCATATTTGTTTAGTATCTTTTCTTTTCTTTATGAATATGAAAGTTATTCCATTATATTTTCCAGCTGGTTATTTCTAGAAATAAAGGAAACTACTAATTTTTGTACAGTACAGTGCCCTTAATTTTTTCAAATGATTTCACGGAATTTTATCAATGGATTATCATGTTATTTCTAAATAATGTTAATTTTACCTTCCAGGTTACATTAATTTTAACTGGTGCACAGATGTAGAGTACTAGATATACTGGATATATTGGATACACTAGAACTTTTTTAAAACATTTATTTTAAAAAGTTATTCTACATGTATGCAAAATATAAAGGACTATATAGAAAACATAGGACCATAATATTCTTTGATGACTAGATGAGGAAATGAAGGATCTGGGTCTGAGTCTTCACATTGTCAATTCATTTAATAAACACTAAGGAGAAATCCACATCACATGTAGTATGTTCATAATGCTCTACAACCACTCTTCTCCTAGTTCCCAAAACTCCTGCAGTGGAGCAGTGTATTCCAGGTCTGTGCCAGTCCTGATCCTGATCGCTTCCCAGGGAGGCCCATGACTCGTTCAGGAACATCCCAGTCTGCTCTGCATAACTGGGCAACTCAGTCTACTCCAGCATCATTTAATAAGCATCTATGTAAATATTTATCTGCAAAGTGAAGAGTCATATAATTACCTGCAGAAGTCAGTCTATATAGTCATCCACAAGAATTTATCACATTTTTTAATAGCTGGACTTTTATTACCCAAATTATTCACTATCTCTGTTGTCTCCCTTCAATCTCCCTTTGTGTAAGTTCTCAGGAAGTACTCAAAGTGGGTCCAAGGTCTAAACTCACAAAAAATCAACTTAGAGGATCTCTCTATAGACCCCACCTTCAGCAGGCAGGGTTTATTTGAGAAAGCTAGCATATGTAAAACTGATAATTATTGTATACTTCACAAAGATTCCAACTGCCATGAATATTTACATAGTACCTTTTATGTTAATAAAAATTACAGCTACTGACATTTCTGAGGGTTTATTATGCCCTTGACATAGGTCTACTTGCTTTCAACACACTATTTCATTTAATCTTTACAATGGTTGTGAGGATACTGGGGCTTAGAGATTAAATGACTTCCCCAAAGCCACCTACTTTGTAAGTGGAAAGCCAGAATTAAAAAGGTCTGTTTGATATTAAAAAAAAAACCCTATTTTCTTATCTGCAAGGCATACTGCTTCCCTAAGACAGCACTGCCATTGATCCCTGAGTCATTTCTATGAAGAATTCTCATGACAGCCAGGATAAACCAAAGCTGTAAGGCTTAACTTTGAAAGTTCCTCTCAGGCAGTGCTGTGGGAAAGAGCAGAGGATTTATAACCTTTAAAAGATTCAGATATTCCAACTGCTGCTCAAGCAGAGGGGCATTAGCAAACATGTATTTTCACCTATCCATATGGAAATATTCAAAAGTGTCCCACCCTATTTAATACCACATCTGCCCCCTGGTGTCACCCTCAGCACTCCTAACCCTCGCTCAGCCTTGATTTTGTTTTTCCATTCTCTTATCACCTTCCAATGTATTATGCCACTGCACATTTATTATTATTATTATTATTATTATTATTATTATTGCTACTACTACTACTATTACCACTGCTATTACTATTATCATTACTTGTGCTAGCAAACAAGCTCCCTGAGATGAGGAATCTTTGTTTTATTCACAGTTATGTCCCTGATGTTTAGAGGCACAATGGCCTAGACCACCACTGGGAAACATTCCTCTTCCTTACAAAAGCAGATGATGGTATCTAGTCACAACACTTTCTAACATTTCACCAAAGCCTGCTAAATGCTGCTAAACATTTCCCACATTTGAATGGAGACACTGACACATCCCTAAGGGAATTCAGCAGTTCCATCACTGAGAAGAAAGCTGTAATTAGAGAATAATAGAAATATCACCGACAGAGGGAAGGGGTTTTGCTTGTTTTTACACTTTGTCCAGGGTATTATACAAAGAATTCAGTGAGTTAGTGTGACTGACAGGCGACCCGTAACCCAAGCCAGGATTCCTTACTCTTCGCCACAGGGTAGCAGGGCTGGGGAAAGATGCTTAATTTCAAAACATATGTTGGTCTTTATAATATAGATTATTATTTGGAAAAAAATCTTTCAACGCCTGTCAATTCTGTGAAGAAAATAGCATGACGAACCAGGGTGGCAGATCACAGGTTGGTAATTTTCATTTATTAAATACTTTAATCGGTACCAGACATGGTTCTGAGGTCATTAACAATATTATATCATTCAAATTGCCTTACCACAACCCTGTGATATAGGTACTGGTACTATTTTATAAACAAGGAAATTGATGCCTGGGGAGGTGGTCTAACCTGCCCATGCCCACAGAGTTCTTAATGATGGAGCTGGGATCAAATCCAGGAGTTCTACTCTAGGTTAGAGATTCTCAGTAGAGGTTAATTTTGTCCCTCCCACTTCATATCTGACAATGTTCAAAGACATTTTTAGTTGTTACAACTTGGGGAAAGGTGCTATAGCATCTAGTGGGTAGGAATACTGTGATCCAGGCCTATAATACAGGCCATAGCTCCATGGTACAGAATTTTCTGGCCCAAAACATTACTAGTGCTAACACTGAGAAACCCCACTCTAGAAGTGAAATTCTTTACCACTGCTTGCAAAGTTCGAGAAATACCACCTCTCATACAAAGACAGAAAAGAGGGCCCCCAAGAAATGTACAAGTTCCAGGTAGTTATAAATTACCTTGTAAAAGAAGTGTACTAGCTTCCTGAGGCTGCTGCAACAAATTACAACATATCCGGTGGCTTGTAAACCTTCAGAAATGACTGGGTTTGGTGGTGCATGCCTGTAATCCCAGCAGTCAGGAGGCTGGGGCAGAAAAATCAAGAGTTTGAGGCCAGCCTGACCTATAAAGCAAGACCCTGCCTCAAAAAACTAAAACAAGGAAACAAGACAAAAGACAAAACTACAGAAATGTATTCTTGTGTAGTTCTGGAGGCAGCAGGCTGACATGGAGGGGTTAACAGGCCATGCTGTCTTTGGAGGCTCCCGGGGAGAACTCCTCCATTACCCCTCCCGGTTTATGATGGCAGCCAGCCTCGGCACTGCCTGGACTGTGACCACAGCACTTCGACCTCTGCCTCCGTTTTCACATCACCTTCTCTGTGTGTCTCCATCTAGAGCCTCCCTCTAGTCCTCTCTTATTAGGACACTTAGGAAGTCACTGAAGATCCATCTGGATAACCCAGGAAGGTCTCTTTCAAATTCTTCAATGTAATCACATCCAGACTTTTTTTCTAAATATGCTTAATATTTACAGGTTTTAGGAATTAAGGTGTGGCTATCTTTGGGGCCCAGAAGTGACATTATTTTTCCCATTTATCCTAGATGGAACATAAGAGTCATGTGCCCAAGGACAAATGGCTAATGAGTGGTGGAGGGGGAATTTGAATTCAGCTCTGTCCACTTCAGAAGCACACTGTCTTTACTTCATGCCATGCCACCTACAGAGGCTACAGAAAGGATCTTAAACCAGTGAGTCCCAACCCCTGAGTGGGGACTATTGCAAGGAGACAACGAATCCACATATGCTCCAAGTACCACATGAAAAATTCATGTCACAGAAATACCAATGATAGAGCTGGGCATGGTGGCGCACGCCTTTAATCCCAGCACTCGGGAGGCTGAGGTAGGAGGAGCGTTGTGAGTTCCAGGCCAGCTTGGGCTACAACGCGAGCGCAAGGCTGGCCTGAGCTACATAGTGTGACCCTGCTTCAAAAAAACCAGGGCTGGGGAGTTTGGCTCAGCGGCTTAAGCGCCTGCCCTGGCAAGCGCAAGGTTGTGAGTTCAATCCCCAGTGCCGCAAAAAAAAAAAAAAAAAAAAAAAGAAATACCAATGACATCAGGATATTTGTGTGAATTTATTATTTCCTTCACATCATTTAGGGAATATTTCTTGTCTCCTGGGAGGTACTTATCATATAAAGAATTACTTGTAATCCTTACACAGAACTGCTACCACCTGCTTCCTGAGTTTCAAGTAATATGCAACAAATAACAGCTTTAACTCACATGTTCCTGTACCACTTGTACTTTACTTTGGGCTAAAATCTCATGCTTGCCATGAGAAGGTTATTGCCCATGAGGGATGGATATAGTGGGGCTATGTGTGGATGAATGCTAGAGTTTTCTTAATCTTTAGAATGTTTTAATGCTAAAAATACTGGGTATTCAGCCATATGAAAGAACAAAGTATTGATACATGCTACAATGTGGCTGACCCTTGAAAACATTATGCTAAGTCAAAGTTGCCAGACACACAGCATTATGTGCGGGATGATTCTAGATATATGAAATATCCAGAACAGTTAAATCCACAGAAACAGAAAGCAGATTAGTGGTTGCCTAGGGCTCCAGAGAGTCGGAAATAGGGATTGACTGCTTGGTACACAAGGGGTTTCATTTTGGAGTGGTAAAAAGTCTTGGAACCAGAAAGAGGTGAGGCTTGCCTCTACTTCTTAATGTGAAACAGTTAATTTTATGCTCTGTGCATTCTACCTGAATAATAAATAAGTAAATAGAGGCCTCGATGCTAAGCAAACTCTAGGTTAATGAGCCATTTCTTTACAATGTAATGTTAAACTACAATCTGGTTTCAATTCTTAAGTACTGATTCATAGCCAAAATATTATGGCTTATTTCATATGTCTTCTAACGTTCTGCTTTTTGGATTTTGACAAGAAGGCTTAAAGAAGAACATATTGTATAGACTTAAAATCAACTTTAATTTTTGTAACTAAAATACTTGCTGTAAAAAATAGTTAAGCTAAAATTTAGAGTGAAATAATACTGAGAATAAAAACTTTACTTTTCTCTCTCCTAAAATTACTTGCCTTCTTGCATTTTCTTACAACAAAACAAATGAAGATAATACCATCAAAGTGTAATCTTAATTCTGACGCATATTTCAAACACAAAGCATTATTATTTGCATAAATAACATTATCAAAATGTAGCATACAGTGAAATGCTGCCACTTTAAACTGTGCACTTTAAAACGCAGCAGTAATAACTAACCCACAAAATTGGTGGTCTACTATTTTACAATCAATAGGTGGTAATTAAGCAATTAATGTTAACTGCTACAGTTTCGATGTGATCATAACCAGATAGGACACACCAGAAAAATGTGCATATAGGAGATAAGCCTCCTCTCCCCAGGCAAGTGTACCCAGGTTGAGGCCTCAGGGAGTCTGGGATAAGGGGCCTTATCTGGAATAAACTTGTCAAAGGAAGAATGCAAAGTTGTCTTGACTCTTGGCCAGGGTTAGGGCAGTCTGAGTAGCAGGCCCTGAAAGAGTAAGAGGTAACTAACAGTCAGGTTGAGTTCAAACACACTGCCTTCTTCTGAATCCCAGCCTCAACTCCTCCCTAGGAAGAAGACCCTCCCATGGCCCTTGAACCCCCCGTTATGGGTCTAGGGAAGGAAGGGGGCCAGGGAAGAGACAGCTGACAACTGTGGGTATTTGCCACCTGTAAACATGCTGCTTCCATGAACTGAATGGTGAAGGGAAATTCTCTTACTGTGTACCATGCAAAGTAAGTTTTGGCTTGGGAAGTTGTCTTTCGATCCCAGACAAAGGCTTCTGTTGTCACCTTGGCACAGTGTGGAAGTGGGAAGCTTGGCCACATCCTTGCTGCAGGGCCAGTGAACAGTGGGACAAGAGACACAGCAGGGGTGGCAGAGAGAGGGCAAGACCTAGAGTGAGATGGGAGGCCATGCTTGTTGTTTACATCTGTGGTCTCATGCCCACTTTTGCCTCAGCATGTTTATCTGTAAAAAGGGTGGCTGCTCAGTTCTGTTTGTCTCAGACAAAATACTTGATAGAAGAGAAGTGAGTGAGAAAGGGGGAGAGAGGGAGAGAGAAAAGGGAGGAGGGAGAGGGAAGAGCAAGAGAGGGAGGGAGAGAGCGAGACAGAGAGACAGAGACAGATAGACAGAGAGAGAGAGTTGCACCTTGTCAGCACTTGAAGCTCTGTGTATCCCATGTACCCAATACTCTACACGTTAAATTAACAAAAGAATTAAGAGCTGCATCTGGGGAATGATGGTTTAAACAAGGGAACTTTTAAATTCACACTTTCATTTATTTATTCAACAGATATTTTGTGAATACTTACTGGGGATACATTGTAGAATAAAAAAAGGATATACTTTCATGAGAGATACCAGTTGATGAAAGAGAAAGATACTAAATAGGATGTGTAATTTATGTATTTACAAACTTTAGTATCTGTAATACATATACTATGGGCAAAATGAAGCCACTAAAGTGACAGAAAATGAGGGGAGATCTATTGGGGGGGAGCAAAGAAGTCCTTTATGGTGAGGCAACAGTGGAAGATGCTGAAGGGACAGAGGGAGCTGGTGATGCAAAGTCAGAGTGGGAAAGAGAACACAAGTGCAAGATCCAGCTCAGCCAAGGCCCTGGAGCAGGAAGGAGGTCAGGAGGGGGAGAGGCTGGAGCCAGGCAGGCTGGCAGGAGGAAGCCTGTTCTGTGCTGTGTGTTGTGAATCTCTGAGAGTGGGGAATATGAGAAGCAGCTCTTCCTAAAAAAAATATTATAGGGTGTTAAAGTGGGAAGTGTCAAATAAGCCACTAAGAAGGACAAGATCCAGACGCCAAAGGGAGGTGACTGGGCAAATGCACTGCTTCAAAGGACAAGGCCACCTGGAAAGCAAGAGGCTTGCAATATGCACTACAACCTTGCTTATGATTTCTGCTTGAAAATACTCAAGGGCTGGCTGGATGCTGGTACAGAAACTAATGGAACCAAGTCAGCCCTAGGTTCAGCTGGCTCTCCCACAGTATGTGGGAGCAAGGGTGTGTATTTCCTACGGACCACACTATGAGATCTATGTATGGGGCTACATTAGGCTCTGTCAAACAAGGACAACCTGGAGAATGACAGAACCCAATGGAGAGGAGTACAGATGCACCAGCAGGCTTCCTAGATACTGAGAAAGGAGTTAGTAATGAGGCTGAAAACAGCTAACAACCACACCAAGGAACTCTGGGTAAGAGGTCCCCAGACAAGGGTGAGAGGGAATATCTGATGAACCCACAAAAGATTTCACAAGAGAATCACCTCTAGATGTCCACACGTCAGAGACAGCTCTGCTAGGACACCCCTGCCAGGTAAAAACTGTCTTGTATTCATTCTTATTTCTCCCCAAGGTCCAAGACCAATCAAGTAAAACCTACCGAGCAAGCAAGAGAGAAAGCCTCCAACTATAGCTCTTCCCCCGTAACAGGCCTTCACCGGAGGAAGGGAGCAGATACGGACATGAACAGAAAGGAAGCTTGGACTCTCATACGACACACAGGTGCTTTAATGATTTGGCAAATTACAGTGGGACTTTTTATTATGAAAATGGGCTGAAAATAGACATGTGACATCTCTTCATACAGAAACAGGAAATGTTTTCCACTGAATATATGTTAATGGGGGACTAGATAAAGTTGTTTTCCACTGGGACCCCACAAAAGCTATTTGTATAAGGCAGATTACCCTCAGAACCTTTGTGGCATCACACATCATGGAAAACACTTTCCAAAAATCAGACCCATGACGCCCCAGCTTGAACACGAATATCACCACAGTTTCAGATTTACCTTGTGACCTTGTCCAGCTGTGGCTACACCAAGCAGAGCCTATGGGAGCTGTAGCAACTGAGGCCATTGATCTGCCCACACCAACCATCTTTGTTCCCATACCTATTAGGAAGGAATCCTGACACTGCCTTCTGGGACCCAGCTGAGAGGCCCCAAACCTCAAACCAAGAATCTGTCACAGGCTGGGTGCCTCTTCAGTCCATCCATTCTTCCTTTGTCTCACATGTCACAAGAAGCAAGTCTTAGAGTGCAGGGCTCCTCTGAAAAGGAGCTCCCCTTCATTACGCCAACACATTGGTCAAGCAAATGTGCAAAGGCCACAGTTTCCACTGTTGCCATTATAGATCAGTTAGTTTTAGCAAATCAACACAAACCGGACAAATCTTTATGTTACTGGAAATATTGTTCACCCTACCTATACTATATGAAAGGGGTTTTCCTCATGCTTATGCACTGCTTCTATGGGAACTCATTTAACATTCAGATAATTTTTTAAATGTCATTTTAAAGCTATTTTAAAACCACAAAGCACAGCATATGAAGGTTTCTGGGCCTGCCATCACTATAATCTGAGCTCCTTAAGGGTTGGAACTATGTGTAGTCCCTACACAGTGTCTGACACAGAAACTGGTAACAGAAGAGAATTCATTAAAAATATGATAGATGATTAGAGAATGAGAAAATGAATATTCTGGCTCACATTTCAAGTTAGATTTATGTGATAACTGTGATTAAATACATTAAAAAGAAGAGTGACCTGCTATCCATCACTGTTGATTACCGTATTCTATTCACAGACCATTTTTAGTATGTTTGTTTGAAACTTGTAATTGAGTACTGAGGTGTTATTTTGCAAAAACTATCACTCTAAAGTCACTTTTTCTACAGGGCTCTGAGGCTATCTCTGGTGCCATTCACCATTACTGAGAAGTAAGAAGGATGCATTATGGTATTTAATGCAATCAAAAGGAATTGATGTTTGGGTCTCTTGGTGGGAATAATACTGCTTTAAAGTACATATGTTTTAAAAGAATCAACTTTCACTTGTCTCTTGGAAGGACATTTTGGGGATCAAGCAGAAAAAGGAAAGGCTCAGCCATCCAGGGATGGGTGGCAACAGGCAGCAAAGCAGAAAGGTCGCAAGACTGGAGGTCAGAGGGATCTGCAGTCACCTTTTCCCTCTGCTAGGCCTCAGGCTCCTCCTGTGTAAAATGGAGACAAAGCCTTCCTCAAGGAACCACTGTGAGGAAGACAGGTGAACCCAACACATACTATTCACTTAAATAGCAATTACTCTTATCACTGTCATCTATACACAAAGCCAACGACATAAACTTAGCTGCATATTTAAAGATGACTTTACGTGTGGATAGTTCCAACTCTCAAAGCAGCTGAATCAAAACTCAGCTGTTTGGAATTTGAAATGCATTTTTCCATAAAACAACACTAAAATCATAGAATTTTAGAGCTTTGGAGTGGCCTTACCATGTATTTAGTGATGTAGTGAAACGTCTCACTCAATGGAGTAGTTCTTACAGGTGTGCAAGTGTAGGCTTTAAACAAATCCACTCAAATCAATCTAACCCTCAAAATCTCACTGCAACCACATGCAGGCAAACAGGAAATAAGAGAAAATACTCTTAAGATATTGGGTAATATTTCAACTTCATGTGTTCTTCTAACTATAGCTAAGATTAACTTCCAAGTCTGACATTCACTGATATGAAAAGTGGGACACATTAATTTCTTATAAGCAGTGCTATGATCACCTACCCCGTCCTCGCATCCTGACAATCACCACAAAACCTTGCAGTTAATCTTAAACAGTAAGGGCTCAGTCAGAAGCTAGAACAAAATGTAACAGTCCCATGGAGAGCAAAGGGAAACTAAGGGAGAAAGGGAGGAAAGGGTAAGGAGAGGGGCAAGGGGGAGAGTTAGGGAGAAGAGCAGAGGGAGAAAAGCACTGGTTACTAAGTTTCCCTCTTGAATTCCTTGGCCCCAAATCAGCTCCATCTTATCTGGCTGTACACAAACCAACACTATTTGTAGAGGACATCTGAGACAGCACTGGGTCATAAGCCAATGCCACTTCTTAGGGGTCATCCTTTGCCTTCCACCTTGACCACGTTGACGGTAGCCTCTGCCCACGCAATGGACAGCAAGAAGTGATAGTGCCCTGGGACCACCTCCGCTACTTAGTCTTTGGAATGGCACAAGCTGGCTGTTTATTACTCACAGGTTGTTCAAAAGTCAAGAGTGTTTACCTTGGAGGGAGCCTATAATATTGTCTCCAATGGAAAACTCAAAAGACCAGGGAAGTCTGGTTTTGGATAAAAACTCTAAGCAACACTAAGATGATGGGCAATACATAATGTTAAGTAAAATAAAAACTACTTTATGAAAATGCACATATGACTCAAAATTTGCAATTTATAAATATCCTGTTTTGCTCGGCCCTAGGTATATTTGTTTAGAAAAACAGACTAGAAGGAAATACTCTAAAATATGAATAATTATTTCACCTATTATGACATAACATACAATATATTTCTCCCCTTATAAATCTGTATTCCCCAAATGTAGTTAAATTGCCAATTAAAACGATATTCAGAAATACTAGAGATTTTAAAGCTACAAGGGTTCTAGAAAAGACCATACCTAACTCTTCCTTCAAGCTCTCTCATTTTCAGAAGTAAAACACCTTTGGCCTAGCAAGTGACTTCTAAATGTGGAATTTCACAACTGAGGGACAATTAGCCACACTGTGACTTGAGTGCAGGTCTTGCGACATTTATGGTCCATGCCACTCCCATGTTATCACGTTGTCCTGGGGTGAGGGACTAATGAACTTCATAAGGAAATACTCTGTATGGAACAAGCAAATCTTACGTGCACACCTATACTTCCCACTAAATAAACATTTGCCTACAGCCATATCATAATTTTATGACATGCAAACAGTGTGGTTGTTAAAGGAGCTCCAGTGACTTCATCAGAGTTACCAAACTGGAGTCCTCGTTATGAAGTTTGCACGAGTATTAAAAGGCAACTCTGTCCCTGACTTCAAAAAAACAGTGAGTTATTTCTGTCTGCCACTGTTGCCAACTACACCCATAATAATAGCCACTTTACTTCCACTCCATGGTATCATGCTGCCTAAGGACACTTACCATTCAGTCAGCTCCAAATGGGTCTGGAGATCAGTCAGACTAAAACCTCCCTCTAAAAGCAGACATACCTAAAGACTTTAAGTGCTGCATATTTATAAATACGAAGCCCTGTTAGGAACAACGCATCATCTCAAGCTGGCAAAAAGTCAGTTTCCAGTTTTTATTTTTTCAGGAGGGAAAATTCAGGCATTTGATTGAAGCACATGCATGGAAGAGCCTTGGCCCCACAAAAGTGGTTTCCTGTTTCATGCTGCCTGTCTTGCTGGCTGACACTGGGAAAGCTTTCTGGGCCAGGGCGACAAGGACACAGCAATGAGAAGAACTGGCTGCAGGTGGTGAGATGAAAGAACTGTTTTTCAGATAAGCATAGAGACTCTACCCCACAGCCATGATAGGTAGCTTACTTCCTGTCTAACATGTCCTGTCTAGACACATTATGTGTGATTTCAAGATATACACGTGGCAAGCAGAAAGCACGCAGGACAAGACATCACTGCTCTGGATTAAATAGTAATGAGCAGCCGGGCGTGGTGGCGCACGCCTTTAATCCCAGCACTCGGGAGGCTGAGGTAGGCGGAGCGTTGTGAGTTCGAGGCCGGCTTGGGCTACAACACGGCGCAAGGCCGACCTGAGCTACAGAGTGCGACCCTGCCTCAAAAAAACCAGGGCCAGGAGTTTGGCTCAGTGGCTTAAGCGCCTGCCCTGGCAGGCGCAAGGCTGTGAGTTCAATCCCCAGTGCCGCAAAAAAAAAAAAAAAAAAAAAAAACAACAGTAATGAGCAGTAATAAACGTACACAAAGAACTCAGAAGGTTGCTGCACATGTCACATGAGTAAAGCCTACAGCATCCACAGGCACAGACACAGCAACAGGGAATCTAGAATGGGCCTGGAAAGGGCAAAAATTCTGACAATGAGAAGCATTCAAGCAGAAGAAACCAAAGGAGAAATGTAGGTAAGAGTGGGCTAAAAAGTACCGCAACCCAGTGTCTCTCAGGGCACCAAATATTGCCTCATCCAAATGATTGCAGTTTTGAGGGGACCCTAAGAAGGAGGCAGAAATTAATATGCTTGTACACAAATGCTGGATTCTTAAATAGTTTAAGGTTTTAAGGAAAGCATATATTGTACTAATGTGAGCGCTCATGCTTATCTTGTCAATTAAAATAAAGATACCCCAAATAGATCAAGAAATATACAACGTAACACTTAATCTAAGAACTCAAATTCTGAGAATTTAACCAAAGTACATAAGACAAAAAAAGCCAAAAGACTGGATTTTACAAAGAAGAACAAATATTGTATTCTATAAGAACAGAAGCAAAAACAAGATCACATTTATTGACTGACAATAGGAGAAAAGCAGAGTAGGCAAGAGTAAACTAGGACACAATATTTTCAGTCCCTTCAAAAATGACAGCACAAAGATACAAAGCGGGATGATAAAATGTAAAGGTGAAAAACTGAAAATTTAATGTTTGTGATGGCTACAACTAAATTAAAATAGGGGTACTGGGGGCACGGTGTTGGGGGGGGGAGGTGAAGAAACAGTTAATGAGCCAGAGCTGCTGATACTGAGATGTTCAAAGGGAGACAGAGAGTAGAAAGTGACCCCACCCTGGGAGAACAGCCTCCTTATCCAGAAGTCCCAAGGGGGCTGCCTGCACCATGAACAACAAAAGATCTTGGTCCTCCTGAGGTCAAAGGGGGTTCAACTGCACTGTTTAATGAACCTTAGTCAGAGAGCGGAAAAACAAGGACCATTTAACATGATCCTGAAAGAGGGAAGTCTAAAGGGATCTGTGGACTGAAAAGGGCCCTTTCTCAGGCCCTTGAAGAGTCTGCTCAGTCGAGAAATATCTGCAAAGGTCCTTTTTAGTCTAGAAGTTTGGCCACATGCTGAAGAACAGGAGAATGAATTTGTACTGCCTGATAGAACAGAAGAGTGTGAATGGAGAAAGGTGATTAGCGGCACCCACGATACCCGGCCAGACTCAACTCTCAGATAAGAAAACTCAGGCCCAGAAAGGTGAAACCAGTTGCTTGCCTGACAAGACAATTAGTTCACAGCAGTGTCCAAACAAGCTGCTTGCTCTTTCTCTCCCCCTCAGTCCAGCAATTTTTATATCATATATTTACATTATATCATGAAATATTCTATATTATATCCATATCAACCAAACATAAGTGGACCCCACATTCTCCCACTATACCTGAATTAACCCTAAAATAATTGCTTTCACTCTATTGCATTCATTTTTGATTGGTGAAGTCCAAGGAAACAAAAATAAAGGAGGGAAATAAAATGCAGTTGCAATTTCAAATATGACTTCAGTTTTAAAAATTCTCATTATTTGTCATAAATTTATATGGTTTTGGTCTATTTTCATAGTTGGTGGGTATTTGTACAAATTTAGCTAACTCATGGAACTTTCTGCCATCAGTCACTGTCTTGGTTACTTTTCTCTCAATGCTGAGACAACATACCCAATGTGCAAAATTAAGGAAGAAAAAGTTTATTTAGCTCACAGTTTGTGGAGGTTTCAGTCCATAATCTGCTGGGTCCAAGGCAGGGTGGCACATGGCAGAGGGCATCAGCTCATGGTGGCAGAAGACATCAAAAGCAACAAGAGCAAAAAAGGAGGACAGCAGAGCAAAGACTCTTTGTCCCTTACAGTGTATGTAGGCTAGCCACCCTCAGGTGGGTGTGGCACTCACACCCATAATTCCAGTGTTGGACCATGAATCAATCACAAATTCTAGAAGCCTGCCTTCATGACTGTGTGAGGCTTTGTGGGGACATCAGACACAAACCATAACAAACACATAGTAAAATATGGGTTTTTAGATTACTATCCAAGTCCAAGGACAAAAATGGTTATCTGCCCATGCTGTCTACTGCCTATGCAATGACATAAGAATAGAATCAGCAGTGCCTTCATTTAATTTTTCCTCATCCACAAAAATTTCTCTTCATGTGTACAAGGAGGCCTAAGAGAGATTTTTGCCAAATGCTTTAATTTCTATAGCATTCTCTACCCATCAAGAAACCCCTATCAAAAAAGCAAATGTGAAGAAATGCTCATGCAGCTTAGTAACTTTTGCTGGTTCCAAGAGATCAAGATAATCTCTTCTACGGACTCACAAATCATTTATTTGATGGTAATTCAGAACTTTTTCAAAGGAGCATTTCATACACTACTAGTTTCAGACCTTGAACTTTTTCATATATTATACAGAACAACATTTGCATGTCTCAGGTCTTCTGCAACCTCTCTTGCTCTTCAAGGTTTATCCCATCACTGGCAATCACTCAGAGATGATATCTGCTAATGCCTTCAACATCCCAAGATTTGATCTACTATGCCCCAGAGACACAAACTCATTCAAATTACCTGCTTTCACTTTCACTGTCACCTGAAAGACAGTGAAATAATGTATTTTCAATTCTGAAGACCATCTCTCAGAAGGAGAAGCAAAAATGATGTATTTAGTTTCGTGTGTGTCATCTATTAATGCCAGCCTTACCCCCTTAAGAAATAGTCCACCTCTTCCCTTATTTGTCTAGCTCCAGATACAAGTAAAATAAACAGAAACACTATTTTTTAAATGCAAATCACACACACACACACACACACACACACACAGAGTTTCAACCTAAAAAGGAAATTGAATTCATACAATAATGCAAATGTAGTTTTATAATGTACTATGGAAACACACCTTTAATTGATGACAAGTAGTGCTGGTGAGGTTTTAGGAAAAAGCGCATACTCACACATTTGCTGACAAGGTAGCCATGTATCTGGAGATCAAACACAAAAGATGTGAATGCCCTTTGTTCCAGGAATTCTACATCTGGACATTTATCTTAAGTGATACATTCTGAATAAAATGAAAGGTCAAAATATACAAATATAAGAGATATGAGACTATCTTAGTACTCCCAACTAGATGGAGTCTAAAGTATCTAACATTAGAAATTGTTAAATGTTCTATAAAACATCAACTGTGCTGGACCAAATAATGGCCTCCCAAAGATATCCACATCCTAACCCCCAGAGTATACTTCTGAATGTTACTTTACACGGTAAAAAGAAGTTTGCAGAGACTTGTGGGAAGATGGCAGAGTAGTAGGATGCAGGGAAAACA
>RJWM01014229.1:0-51093 GCA_004363535.1 Dasyprocta punctata | reverse complement strand
TTACATATACATATATACAGGTTTATATCTTTTCCTCTTCCCTTTTCTCTTTCCGCCTATTCCCTTCCCAATTATCTTTGCTCTTTGAGCTGTTTTTTACCCTTCCATAGTATTTATTATAGATTTTGAATCATATATACTTTTCCATTTCTTACACTAGGGAGACAATACGGTATTTACACGTGTGGGTTTGATTTATTTCGCTTATGAGTATGGTCTCAAGTCGTGACCATTTACTTATAAAAGTCTCAATACAGTCTTTCTTAATAGCTGAGTAGTACTCTATTGTATAAAAATACCACATCTTTTTTATCCATTCTTTGATTGATGGGCACTTGGGTTGTTTCCAAGATCTGACTATTACAAATTGGGTTGCTATAAACATGGGTGCACAGATACCACTGTGGTATGATGTTTTCAATTCTTCTGGGAAAATGCCCAGAAGTGGGTGTGATCCCTTTTTTCATGAGTAGCTTGCTCCTGTCCCAGCCGGTTGGCAGAAGACCCGCCTGTCACTCACACTCTGGCCTCACCATGAGGCCACCGAACAGGCTAGGCATGCAGGACAGACCCTGACCGACCTCTCCCTGTGCTCCTCTTGGCTCCAAGCATCCACGAATCTGTGTTTCTTATAAATGAGGTGGACAGGGTCATAGGCAGCTCTTGCTCACATAAAATGCAACCTCTGCAACAGAAAGGGAATGGAAGATACAGGCCTCGATTCCACCTGTAGGCAGGTGTCCGGCGTGGGCTCAGGGCCAGGCTGCTTGCCCTCTGTAGCAGTGTCCCCACTCCACTGCCAGCCCACTCATGATGGATGGTAGGGAATAGAGGCGGATGCTCAAGTCCAAGAGGGGAAGGGCGGAGCCACGACATTGCCACTCTTGACTCTGTAAGATGACCAACACTGGACTGAAGACCTCTGACCTAACCCAGGAGGGCCTCATGGGACTTGACAATTTACCAAGTATGTTGTGCAAAAGTCACTTGTCCTAAAATAACTCATCACATTTTTTTCTAGAACTTTCATTTGTTATGCAAACACAGATCATGGCAGAAGATGCCAGCGACATTGAAATGGTGTCTTTGGTTGCTGCATGGAGCAGTCTCTCTGGGGCTGGCTTTACTGAGATCCTTTCTCTGTCCCAGTCCTGTCTTACTGGTGGCTTAGTTGCAAGCTGTGGTTTCTCAATGTTAGCAGCCTGCAGGCTGAAGTTAAATCATTCCTGCAACTTGACGAAATATTGTCAGGTAGTAAAGAAATTAAACACATTATTAATAAACACTCTCAGATGCACATAATAAAATAAATGCTGTTATCTTCACAGCAGCCCCCTTAGGAGGTGTAGACTTATTTGAACCAAGTCCTAACTGCTTGACCAGGGAAGATCTGGAGCTTTTTTCCCTAGACTTCCTAGAACTCCAGGACCTTCCTAAATTTCCACAAGAAATCCAGCTGGCAGAGGCCAAAGCTGTGATTATCTGTGGTCATCTTTTTTCATCACTTAACTTCAAGTGACGTCATCAGGCCATTCCCAGAAAGCTAATCTATCCCCAAAGGACAGTGTGTCACCATTTAGGATGCTCAGGAGAGAAGCCACAGTTTTCGGACCCTTTGTAAAGTGTAGTTCAAAGTGTAGTGGTTTGAGGACGTAGTGGTGCATATCTCTGTAATCCCAGCACTTGGAGGCCGAGGCAGGAGGATCGTGGAGAGTTTGAGGCCAGCCTGAACTACATAGTGAGATCTTGTCTCAAAAAAGCAACAACAAAAAATTATTTTGAGGATGGGAACTTGGTGTGAATGAGCACACAGCTTCCCACAGTGAGGATGGGGATGAGACACACTCATTGAAATCCGGGTTGAGATCTGTTTGGAAAAAGCAGCTTCACCAGTTGTGGCAGGTCCCTTACAGGGGCCTGTGCTTCTTCCTGGACTTGGAGGAGCAAATCGTTAGCTGTGGTCACAGATATCAGGCTATGCACAGGAGATGGTGTCCCCATATGTTCATTTTCAGTGGGATTTGAGTCAGAGCTGTAAGAGCAACTTCAAACTGGTGTCAATCATAAAAGCCTTCTTAGGAATTGAGTGCTTTTAAAATATTTTGACTAGTAGAGGGAAAATGAGTCACATCTTGAAAGGATTGTAATTTCATTAAAATGCACATGTGCACAAAACTACAGATGGGCAGCAGAGGGAGGAAACATTTAGCCCAAGAATTTCTGAGTTTGATGGAATCAAAACGCAGCAGTAGTCAGAGGCATTTCCAGCAGTCTGGTTGGGCTCTGATGTCTCAGCTGGGGCTCCACGCATAGCTTTGGAGTCCTGGCATTTGTAAGCATCCACAAAGACAAGAGATAGAGAACCAGGCATGTAAATGTACAGACCTCCCTGCGATCTGGAGCAGCCATGGCGGGTGCTTTGGCTGAGTCTGCGTGTCCTTCTACCATCTGTCTGATGATCAGGAGGTTTTCAAGATTCATTCTGTGGCCTGTTGGCTGTGGGCAGGGCAGAGGGTTGTGTGACCACCTGCGGTCCTTGCTCACTGGGCCGAACTTAGAGAGAAATGCCCCTCACACGGGGTGTGGAAGCCTTGTAGGAAAGGCAAAACCGTTCTTAATACTTTCTGAACACAGGGCCCCAGGTTTCTATTTGCCCTGCCCCTGCCATCATGTAACCTGCCCTGATCATCGGGCACCGCTGAAGTGACAACGTGGCTGTCTCAAGTGGTGCCCACTTGGCCTGAAAGAGCCCCTGTGGCTTCAGAGCAGGCTGAGCTGATTCCAAGAAAGTCATCTGCCCTCAAATAAGGAAAGCAAACAGAAAGTAAAAAAGTAGAGAATTAAAATGTGTTATGTCCACGTATCAGTGCCATGATGAATGAATCATCACGTACCAATAAAAATGAAAATAAAAATTAAGGGAGTTCGAAGGGAAAAGGAACAAAAGCAAAGGTCCTGGTCTGTCATAGTTCAAGACCAAAGTGTTACCTGCGGTGTTTGTGTACTGTGGGGACCACTGTGGATCCTGAGCCTTTGGAGATGCGCGTTGCACCCGTGTGACGCTGACGTGAGCCATCCCGGGATGACAGCTGGGGGAGGTGAGGGGTGAGAGGAGGGAGGTTCTTTTTCTCAGCCCCTCATTTCCACATAATTACATAACTGGAAACCATCAGTCCTCGGAAGGTCATCACAGACCCGGTCTTTGCCCGAGAATCAACCAGCCACCCTCGCCAAGGGACCTATCACCAGTCACGAGACAGTCCCTGAGGCAACTGAGTTCAGAGTGACCGGGTGCCCCGGCTGCAATCACCGAGTGATGACGGTAGAGTTTTGCTCTCCTGATTATGCTGCCACCAGATGACAGGCGTGACCTATTCCGGTGCCCTGTTCTGCGGGTGAAGCTGGGTCTGATTGCGTTGGTGCCCGTCTCTGGAAGGCTGTTCAGGAGGAACCCCGGGGCTCCTCCTCTCTGTACCTTAGCACCCTCAGCCACCCAGGCTGTCCCGCTGCCTGTGATAGTGACCGCCTAGCACAGCCCAGGCCTTCTCTGGTGTCCTCCACTCCTTCTCAATCCTCACAGTCCTCGGCACTGTCGCCATCCAACCCCACTCTGCAAACCTTTATTAAAAAACCCATTGTTTGCACAGAAGACACTGAGCCGTAGGGGACAGGGTTTATAGTGAGAGACAGGATGAAAGGATCGTTCAAATTCTCTAACTTCTGGATGTTTTTAAGCGGCATTTTCCAAAATGAATTACCCAGGGTATTAATAAGTGTTGCTCAAAGAAAGGGTCTTAGAGTTAATATGAAACATTGATTTAAACAGACTTAAGCCAATTAAATTTTTTTATTACCCCATACATCTCAAATCTTTTAATATGCTAATGCACCATGTAAATCCTCAAAAGGAAAGGAGTAATATAGTAGCTTTCTAAAACTCACTCAGTTGTGAATTTTTTTCTTTCATTGAATCCAGATGAGTTAGCCTGGAAGGACAGAGGAGCACTTCATTGTAAAATCTGAGGCACATACAAATTGTATATATTTTTGGGGTGCAACATTATGTTTTCAGAAACGCAAACACTGTGGAATGACTCAGTTGAGCTAATTAGCATACGCATGACCTCATGTTCTTTGTGTGTGTGAGATGAGAACACTTAAAATCCACTTGTTGAGTGATTTTCAAAATAGAAGATGTTGTTTACCCATACTCAGCCTCCTAAATTGTAGACCTTCTGAGTTGATTTCTCTTATCTAACAGAAAGTTTGTGTCCTTTGCCCCGCCCCTGGCAATCACCATTTTACGCTCCTTGATTCTATGAGTCCCACTCTTTAAACTTTCGCATCATGTGATGTTTGTCTTTCTGTGCCTGGCTTAGGGCACTCAGCACGGCGTCCCCCAGGGCCTAGCCCTCTTTTTGCCCCTGTGGTGGTTCTGGGCGGGAAGGCTTGCTCCTGCTATTGGCCTAGGGGACAGGTTTGGAGCTGCTTGCCCTATACCTGTTGGAGTCTGAGCACCAAGGGAAAGCTCTGTGATGCCCAGGGAGTTACCTCCTCTGCCAGGACGATAGCACCCACCTCAGTGAGCTGGGTACTCCATGGAAAAATGGTTTTGGGCCAGGCCCTTGCTCATGCAGGCTTGGAAGTAGAAACTGGGCCTCAGTCTGGTACCCGCAGCACAGGCCGCCGGGATTCAGGCTCAGCTGCAGCTGGACCACTTTCCAACAGAGGGCGCCATGAGGCTGCCAGGGTAGGCCAGAGGGCTGGACTATTATGGCCATGCTCTGGTCAAGGGACCCAGTTTCCTGTGGACAGCTTGGGTATGCAGGGGGAGGTGAGGAAACCAGGCCTGAGTCCTTTTCAGGGTGAGCAGAGAGGTGTGGGCAGAGCGTGCACTGCGCTTGGAATGTATTTACTGAATGTGTAAGTTCATGTGGTAATAGCCTTGTCTTTGAAGAAAACTTTTAAAAAATATTTTTGAACAAATCAATTTCAACTGTTTTATCTTGTGGTTGTCCATTGGCAACAGAAAGGATTAAAACTCTTACCAGCCAGCTGAACACTGTGCAAAACCCTACACAAAGGAATTCTAGTTAAAGTCATCCTGAGGTTGCAAGACAGCACCAAACCTTTGATGCGAGGCCCATTCATTCTTCCCGATCTTCTCTAATGCATAGACCTTCTTGTCTCCTTATCTACAGCTAAATATCTCCTATGAGCCAGGGGACAGTGGTCTTGTCTGAACTGCAACTGTAAGCACATAATTTTAAACTCAATATAGATTCTCGAAGATCTGCAAGATTCTAAACAATCAAGGAAAAGATATTCTATGGATAATTTGCTGTTTAGATCCTTCTCGGACTCTTACAAGGGTTCCAATCTCTCACCCTAGGTCCCAATTTCTCTCCTGGAAGCTTCCGATTTCTCTCGTGTTTCCTCTCCCCCTTAACAGTGCATGCTGGCCAAAACAAACTCTTGCCTTTTCTGCTTTCCTTTTTCTTCCTTCCTTCCTTCCTTCCTTCCTTCCTTCCTTCCTTCCTTCCTTCCTTCCTTTCTTTTCTTTCTTTCTTTCTTTCTTTTTCTTTCTTTCCTTTCTTTCTTTCCTTTCTCTCTCTCTCTCTCTCTCTCTCTCTCTCTCTCTTTCTTTCTTTCTTTTGTCTTTTTTGAGACGGGGTCTTGCTATGCATCTCAGGCTGGCCTTGAGCACATACTGTAACCAAGGCTGGTCTCAAACTTACAGTGTTCCTCCTGCCTCAGCCTCCCAAGTGTCAGGACTACAGGCATGCACCACCACAGCAGGCTTTCTGCATTTCTTTCTATTGATAAATTCTCTTATCAGTCCTCTCCACCAGCCTTCCACACATCGTCTCACACAGCACGTTCTAATTTATACAACAACTCATCTCAAAAAATAATGAAGTGATAATAATAATACTATTAATGGTAACATTTACTGGCTTTTGGGACTGGTCAGGAACACTGAATACATCTTTCCTCATTTGACTTTCAATAAACCTTTGCGATCAATAAACTAATGTACATTAAATCACTTTGGAAATTCCATTTAATAGTAAAATGATATTACTCATGTAGACACTTCTGAGTAGTGAAACATACGCTCCATTATGTTACATGAACAAAAATGTGTTGGAGCTTGTCAGCACCCAGGATAGCATGTGTGTTGTTACATGCCATCCTAACATCTCCACTTAACACCAGAGGCTATGAGCTCGTATGAGCTGAGTGACAGCTCCCTGTCTCAGCCCCTGGGCCCCAGCTCTTCAAGAGCTCAGTGGTGCCCTCCCACCAACTTGATGAGCAGTTGAAATGACTGCATTAATGGTAGCTGTCTATACGCTGGGTCACTTCTCAGGTGCTTAAAAATAATTCTCTTAAGCAGAAAGTGCTTCTCCCCCAAATTATGTATTGTGTTTAAAAAGTGAACCCTCTACTGAAAAACCTGGGCATGCTTTCCCTGTGCAGTGACTGTGCTGGTTCTCTGAACCGAAGGAGGAAGCCCTGGGCTTCGCTCTGCTTCCTCTCCTTGCAGTACCTGGCGCCATTGTGGGGTTCAGCCGCTGACGCATTCAGCACCAGGTTGGAAGAAATGGGAGGAAGACCCAGGAGCAGCTAGTGCCCTTAGATAGGTCCAAAGGCCAATGTACACTGCTGTATTTCATGTTGTTATGACTGATACATTGTGTCAACTTGAGAGGTTAAAAGATTTAACTAAGAGACTCAGTAGGGAGCCAGGATCCTTTCTGTGAATATCCTCAACAGAGGTGGTGCTAGGTGAGTAGCCTGCTTACAATCTAAGGGAGGAGAAGAGGTTTGTTCTCCCCGCCTTTGGCTGTGACTACTGCCTTGAAGTGTTGCCCCATGCCATGGCACCCTGCCTTGGAGCCAGCTGATTATGGATTGAAACCTCCACAAACATTAAGCTAAATAAACCTTTCCTTCCTTCATTTGGGGTGCCAGGTATTTTGTACCAACAATGAAAGAAAAGTAACTGAGATAATTATTAAAGGGAAAAGCTGTTGTTAGCACCCGTGGTTCAGAAATGAAAATGATAAAAAGGTTTTTGTATTTAGACAGCAGCAGAATTTAAGAGGATCCGCAGAAACCAATTCACTTCACTCAGTACCTCCCTGGGTCCTGTGGTCCCCATGAAACACTTGGGTGACTGCTCTCACCCTGTGGTAAGGAGATGTGTGTTCCTGTGTTTCCCCCTCATTGTTGCTTTCACATTTCTGACTTGCAAGAGGTGGCGATCATTCAATTCTGCTTTCTCCCCTGACTTCCCTTTGCCCTGCCCTAGTCCTCAAGGCACAGGCAAATGGAGTCAGCCTCTGGCCCTTTAGTGACAGATACCTTTTATGATGTCACACCTGGCCTTGATGATTGTCTTCTGCTGTCCCCATCTGCATCCCACGTCATGGCATCCTAAGTGTCGCACACATTCATGGAGCTTGGGGTGTGGTCTCTGACCAGAGCAACTCAATTTCTTCTCCTCCATCTCCCTCCTTTTCTCCTATCCCTTTTCTTTTTCCTTGTACTTTCACCATAATCTCTTTTTATTAACCTCCTCCTTGTCGGCATGCATGGTATTATTGGGGTCAGTCTAAAGAAGCCAGGTGACCACATCCTGACATGGAATTGGGAGATGTTGGTGGTGCTCACTTCCTGGGGCTGATGGCACCTGCAAAAATCTCCTGGCTGCCATCGAGTCATCTTAGCTCTTGGTCGGGCTTCATTCCCTTATTTGGAAGGAAAGGGCATTATTCCTCCCTGCAGACACCCCAAAGAAAGTTCCCCTGCACTTAATGACCCCTTCTAGCTCACCGAGTCCAGCTGCTTTGCAAGCCAGCACCCTTCGCCCCAACCCCACAGGTCAGCTCCTCCCCTGGAGCCAGGCAGACACCGTCCCGCTGTGCTGTAGGACCCTCTTGTTATACAGAACTGCAAGGAGAGTGGGGCCCGGAGGCTCTGCTCCTTTCTCTGGAGCAGAAGCCTGCCATTCTGAGACTTCCTGTCTTCTCAGTGTGGGATGTCGCAAGGCAGTAGTGAGGTGTTTGAGAAAGGACCAACCTTAGCTAAAGGAAGCAGAGAATATAAAGCTTGTGTTTTTACGAAGCAAAGAAACACTCATGTGTCTAGAGGGGAAAAGACTAAATTGAAGTCTATTAAAGCAAAAAAAAAATATCAGAAAGGCATAGCAGTGCTCCAGTTCCTTCCCCATTTCCTGTGTTCATCCAGAAGGAAACACTGGGCCTTGTCATCCCTTAGGCGGGACATGTGACCACAGCAATCCTAGGTCCTGTGAGCATGTCCAAGTCTATTGTCTCATATGGATATGTGTGCTTTTAGGGCTAAGATTTGAATAAGATGTTCAAAGAAGCCAGGTGTGGTGGTGCATTCCTATAATCTCAACACTGAGGGAAGCTGAGATAGGAAGATCTCAAATTTGAGTCCTGCCTGGGCAATTGAGGAAGATTCTATCCACAAACAAACAAATGAACAAATATATTTTTTTAAAAAAAGGGCTGGGATGACCCTGAATCAAGGCCAGTAATTTTTGGAAGCTATTGGTTTCAAGTAGGAGCCTAAAGTGGTATCTTTCTGTGGTCTGTTGGTCATTTCAGAACTTTAGAAATGTAATGGTCAATTCATTAGAAAGAAACAACTCACCCCTGGGTAAGCCAGCCACCACGGGCTTGGAGGAGAGGAAGCCATGCCCCTGGGCTTCCACCACCATCAGGGGAACACTGATGAGCAGACACCCTGCATTGCTCCGCCATCCTGGGAAACCACGGATTGGAGGAACCCAGGTGCCTAGCTTAATCCCTTGCACCATGGGACAGGCAGCCAGTGCGGGAAACACCCGGCCCAGGACTCAGCAATCAGCTGATTCAGTGGAACACAGGAAAATGTCAAGATGAAGGGGCAGGGTGCAATCTCAGACCTCCAGCCCATCCGGAACAAGTCCAAGAGACATAGACACAAAAGAAATTGGAAGTCACACACCTGAAATTTCTGAGATGACGGCAACTGAAGTAAAGAAATAGGACTGAGTACTTGTGCTGCTTGATTGACTTTGCATGCCTGTGTCTGGGGTTCTGAGCATCTATTTAGAGGATAGCAATATGCATTACAGTAACTATGACTGATTTTCTATTGTCTTGTTTTTGAAATCTAATATCATTTCCATTGTTTTGTTTTGTTTTATTTTACTGTTTTGTTTTGTTTTATTCATATATATATATATATATATATACATATATATATATTTATACTGGGGATGTAACCCTGAGTTCAATTCCCAGTATCTCCAAAAAAATAGTTAAAATACATTTCTTTCTCCTTTGTCCTTAGGGCTGAACTCTGTGCCATGTTTCTCCTGTGCTTGCAGGGACAGCATTGCCTTACCTAGTGTCTCATCTGAGCCTGCCGGTGACTCCATAGTGAGATGTCATCTCCTCCTTTATCAACCAGGAAGCAAGGGTATGAGAGAGCATGTGAAGGGCAGGGCGTGGTGTTGACCCAGGGGGCCCGAGTCCCAGGTAGTGCTTAATCACTGCTAATTCCCCTCTGCACCTATTGCAGCAGGAGCTTGTGCATATTCTAGGAACTCTGGTCACAGTCAGTCCTGTCACTGCCCCATTTGGCAGGTGGGACTCAGAAGCTCAGAGAAGGTGAGCTGCTGGCCTAGGGTTCCCAGGCCACAGTGGCAGAGCCAGGACATGGCCTGACCTGTGGCTTCAGGTGCCCGTTCCTCTCTCCAAGGCTGCTGCACCTCCTAGATGGGCTCTTTTCCACCAGGATGTTGGATGCAGGTAAGATTGCCTAACCTGTCTTCAGTTCCCCCTTTTTTTTCTGGGATGAGAATATTGATAACAAGAGAGGAGGCAAAGTGTTGAGAGGCTGGAAAGGGGAGGGCTGTGGTCTGCATAGTAGTGTTCCCCAAATCCATATGTTGAAATTCTAACCCATGAGGTAATGGCAAAAGGATATGGGGCACTTGGCAGTGGGTGATTAGATCATGAGGGTGGGGCCTTCATGAATGGAGTTAGTGCCCTTACAAAACAAGGCACTAGGTGATGCCTTTTGCCCCTTCTACCATGTGAGGACACTTGGAGAAAATGCACCTATGAACCAAGGCATGAGCCCTTGACAGACACTGAATCAGCACATGCCTTGATCTTGGACTTGTAGCCTACAGAACTAAGAGAAATAAATTTCTCCAGTTTATTATCCATGTGATCTGTGGTTCTTTGTTATAACAGCCCAACTGGCAAGACAGGGAGAAATGGGGCCAGTGGGCCAAAATGGGAACAAGGATGCTATGAAAAGGGGAAGAGAAAGAACAGGAGAGATGGTAGTCATTCATGATCAATGTCAAGATAAACCAAAACTTGCCGTCTGTTTCAGAATCAAAGTAGCTCCCACGGTGGATAAGAGGAAAGCCAGGCGGGTACCACTGACCTCACCATATGCCTGGACTTCTTGGTAGACTTTACTTTCTCATTTGCTTTTAAAAAACTGAACCATAATTTACATACCCCCAAAAAGGGAACCTGTTGCAAGAGTAAAGTTCAGTGGGTTTCAACAAATGCATACAGTTGCATAACCAACACCATGATCAAGATAGAGAACACTTCCTTCACCCAGAAGGTTCCCACATGGCCCTTTCTAGTAAAATCCCCCGAACCCCTGACCACAGGCAGTCCTTTCTGATTTCTATCACCAAGGGAAGGCTTTGTCTCTTCTTGAGTTTCACGTACGAGGAATTGTATAGCACGCACTCTTTGCTGTTGGGTGGCTTTCATTTAGCAAGATGCTTCAACATCTATCGTCATTGTTGCATCTGTCCTTTGTTCTTAATTCATTAGCATATGCTTAAAAATCTATCCATAATGTTAAGTTAAATAAGTGAGACTCACTAGCTTAAGTAATTCTCTTGATTTCTCTTCTGTGAGAAACTGAAAGTTTAAATAATTTTTTAAAAAGACAATATAAAGCAAGGAGATAGGTCTTTTGCAGGTGGGAAGGAGATCTTGAGACAGAGGGAGCAGCAAGAAAAGAGGGAAGGGGATGGGGAAGAAAAAGAATTAAGATATGTTAAGTACATGTCCCTAATTCCTCAAATAAAGGTAAGCACTATGTATCACAAATGTGCTAATAAATATTTATATATATTCACATTGTTGCCCATGGTTATTCATTCAGACAGCAGTGTTCCATTGTGGAGTTGCTCTATTATCTATCTATTCTTTTTCTGAGGCACCCTGGGATGGTTTCCTTGTTTTAGTTTCCTTTGTTATTGTGAGAGAGAACATTTCTCACGTGATCACAAGCTTAGACACCAGTCTCTCCAGAACTTGTTAAGGACAGGACACAGGAATGTGACCCTCGGCTGCCTGAAACTGCACTGGTTTGAGATTTGTTTCCCATTAGAGGCAGTCAGAGGAGGGCTGTGTGGTCTCCATTATACCGCAGGGAGCTTATGCCCCTGTGGACAGGGACCAAGCTCCTCTCCTGGCTGGAGACCTATGCTGCTCTTTGGTTCAGTGTCATGAGAACGAGGCTGTGGAGTGTGCTAGAACCTTCCTCAACACAGGGCATCTGAGGCCCTGAATGTTTGCTTCAGTAAACTGGAAAGATGGTATGCAGCCTGCTCGGTGGTGGCCAGGCTCTGAATGAGTGGGCGCCCAATAGTACCCAGATAGATAGCAAGTGAGGGACACACCAGACAGCTCTGTTAAAGCTCACAATTACATACTGTCTTAATGTCATAGATAGGAAGGCTGAGGTTTGGATATATTAGATAATTTGTCTGAATATATCTGTTAGTGTCAGAGGCAATCCCTGTTTCTTTTTTACTTCTTCAGTACTGTGTATTCACCTCCTCTCCTCCTTTAAATTGTAGGTGTTGAATATTTTTCCCAGCAATGGGAAGGTGACTAATAAAAAAATTTCTAACAAAGAAATGAAGTCATTGCTGTGATTATATCTGATCATGCTGTTCAGAAGTTTTGGGAATTGGTTTGGGGGAGGAGTTTAGAAAGATTTGAAATGCTGGCTGGAGAAACCCTAAAATACTGTAAACTGAGCTTAATGGATGAATCTGTTTGGAGCTGAGAAGACTGCTGGTAATAATGAAGATAGCAAAGGCCAGGCTTATGGGTTTCAGATGGGAAGGAAGACTGTATTGGAAACCGGAATAGAGCCATTCATGTTTGATTCTGGCCAAGAATTTGCTCCATTTTGTTCATACCTTAAGACTGTGTGAGGTTGAATGTAAAGGTGATGGACTAATCAATCTGAGAAAACATTAAGGAAGCCCTGTGTTCAGGCTGTGGTATGGGTTTTTCTGGGTGCTTTTAGCTAGATTAATAGTAAGAATCAGGAGAAAAAGGAGCTAAGAGATGTGAAAAACGGGAAGTTTAACCAGAGAGGAAGCACCTGCTGGGGCCAAGGAGAGTGTGATTGGTGAGAAGATTAGCATTAAAAAGAAACTAAGCCAGGGAGTTAGCTCAGAGGCATAAGCACCTGCCTGGCAAGTGTGAGGTCGTGAGTTTGATCCTTGGTGCCAAAAAAAAAAAAAAAAAAAAAAAAAAAAAGAAAAGCCAAGTACTTTGATTTTTTTTTTCTGCCAGGGATTGAACTCACAACCTCCCACTTGCCAGGCTGGCACTTAAGCCACTGAGCTAAACCTCCAGTGAAACCAAATACTTTGTATCAGGACAATATGAAATATGGCTCGAAGGCATCTCAGGCATTGGGCACATCCCACCTTTGCAGGATCAATGTGTATAACAGGGTAAACTCCTTTGAAAGATTTTGCTATGAGAAGAGAGCCCCACATGTTTTGCTCATTCAGGGTTGCCTAGGCCTGTGGAGATATTTTTTTGGGTGCCAGCCATACAGGGACCTAGAGACTGCTGCAGCCATGATCTAAAGGAGCCAGGCTACTGCCTAACCTTAGCCATCATCCACGTGGAGCTGGTTTTTTAGGGATACAGAATGGTAAAGTTGTAGGATCATGGCGGCTTTCACCCAGATTTTTTTCTTTCTTTTTTTGATCTGTAGAAGTTTATTTTATTATATAAATCATCATGTTTATTGAGGAAAAATAGTCTGAGTAACAGTTGCTTTTTACTCTTTAAATTTGTTTGTTCTGTAAGTTAAATTTTTTTGTACATGTTTGCAGTACATAATGTTTCCATTTCTGGTGTGGAGTTGGTACATGTACATAATACATCCCAATTCCTTTTTTTTCAACCTATTTCCTTCCCTCTTCTCTCCCTCCACCTCTTGATCCCCTTCTTTGAGAATGATCTATCTCCCTACTTCTTACTAGCTACCTTTTATTTTGATCTCTAGTTTTACTCTGCGTTTCTCATATAAGAGAAACAATGCAATATTTACGCTTGTGTACCTGATTCACCAAAATTTCAAAGAATGGCCTGGGAAGCCAGGCAATGTGCCCCTAAAGGCAGTGGGTAAAGCTGTGAGAGTGAAGCCGAAGGATCACTGGAGATTCCAGGATGCTGGAGATGCCAGGAACATGGCGACTGTTGATGAAAGACACAGGAAGTGAGTGGGGGCATCTTTAGAGTGGCCATAAGGGCTGCGCCAGCAAGGCCGTATCAATGGGGTCACCTAAGCTCTTTAAAATTCATATCTTATCACAACCTGGCCTTGATGCTGGATGTGGAACTGATGATTTAATGTCTGCTCTGCTCGTTGTTGGTCTTGCTTGGTCTAATTATCTTCTACTCCCCACCTTCCTCCCTTTGGGAATGGGAATGTTTACTCTGGGCTATTGTGGAAATACTTGATTTTCTTTTTTAATTTTTATAGAGGCTCATAGCTAAGAGTTTGTTTTAAGCCTCAGTGGAGACTTCAGACTTGGGTTTTTCAGCTAGTGCTGGAACTGTTAAGACTTCGACAATTCTTAGAGATGGAATGAGTGCATTTTGCATCGTGAGAAAGACACGAACCTTTTGGGGGCCAGGATTAGAATTTTGTGGTTGAGACCTAAAATGTTGCTACAAAATCTCATGTTTTCAGAGGTGAGGTTTCTGGAAGGTGATTGAATCACGGGAGTGCTGTAAGAAGGTGGGCCCTGGTTGGAAGAGGTGGGTCACTGGTTCCCACTGGTTGGAAGCGGTCTTGTCCTTGGTTCCTCTTTCACTTGCTCTGCTTCCTGGCTGCCATGGAGTAAGCAGCTGTCCTCCACGAGGCTCTTTCATCATGTTATTTCTGCCTTGCATCCTGCCAACCATGGACTGAATCCTCTGAAACCCATGAGCCAAAAATAGACCTTTATTCTTTTAAATTTAGGTGCTGGGTATTGTGTTCCATTAGTGACAATACATATGTGCACTAATAAATATTTCACATATGTTATCAAGAAATGCAATACTGTAAGCCTGAGAAATTTAGACATTTTCATACAGGAAGTGATGATAGAGCAAAGTGTTGAAAAATCTGGCAGGCAAGATTAAGATCAATCCAGAGAGGGCAGCTGGAAAAAAAAAATCAGATAAAAACATGTTGGCAAAGAAGAGGAGAAATGTCTGGTGGGACTGGCAACAGGTGTTTCTGCTACTTTGGAAACAGTTGGCAGTTCCTCAGAAAGTTAAACCTAGAGTTATACTAAGGCCCAGAAGTTTCCCCCTGGGTCGATATCCCAGAAGAATAATAACTTATGCTCACATAAAACCAAAACTTCTGCACAAATATTCACAGCAGTGTTATTCATAGTAATAGCCAAGAAAGGGAAACAACCCAAATGCCTATCAGCTGATGATTGCATAAAGAAAACATGATCAGTTCACAGACTGGATGAGTATTCAGTAGTGCAAGGAATGCAATGCTGATAAATGCAGCAACAGGGATTCTGAAAATGTTACGCTAAGTGAAAGAAGCCATGTACTCTCAAGCACATATTGTAAGGTTCCTTTTCCAGGAACCATGCGGAACAGGTAAATCCACAGAGATGGGAAGTAGATTAGGGTTGTCAGGGTCCAGGGAGAAAGGTTGGGCAGTAACTACTGATGGACATGGAATTTCTTTTTGGATTAATGAAAAAGTTCTGAAACTGGATAGTGGCGATGGCTACACAGCTCCCTAAACATACTGAATCCCACAGAAGTGGACACATTAAAAGGGTGAAATTTATGGTACGTACCTTCTACATCCAAAATGCTGTTACTTAAAAACTAGGAATGAGCAGCTCCGTGCTCTAAGGTGCGTTTCTGTGGCCCCTTTGCCAATGGGCTCTGTTTCCTCTCACCTCTGGTAGATCTGTATTGGTTGTGATCATCTTGACTGATGTTCTCAACCTGGGGGTCGCTCAGCACCTGTAAGCCATCCTGGGAAGGTCCGAGCCTCCAGGTCAAATCTCTGCTTCTGTCCTTTCTCTGTCCTCAAGTCAGTCCCTTATGCCTCTCTGTGGAGCCTCTTCCGTCCTGTGATGACTTCTCTCTTAACCCTGTGGCCCTTGAACTCCCCAGCCCTTTGCCCTTTATTCTCAGCTCCATTTTCCTTTGATCTTCCCCGTTGGGCAAATCTAGGGCAATGCCCTTTAACAAGGCCCAAATCCAATACCGATTCTTTCTTTCTCCTTACTCCTTGGCCAATCTTTGCTTCTTTGTTCTGGATGGAGAAAAGTTCAACTGTATCTGCTTTTGTACCACTGGACTTTTAAGAAGAAATATTCCTATCATTGTAAGACCTTGATTAGAAACTCCAGTACTTCAAGGTGTGTGGGGGAAGGGAAACTGAGGGGCAGATACTCCTACTGTACTTGTTTTATATAAGAGAAATTGAGACATAGAATGGTTAAGTAACTTTTAGAGGACCACAAGGTAGTAAGTAGTGGACTTAGACTTAAATACAGGCCATCTGACTCCAGAGCCCAGACTCTTAATTCCTGAGTTGCAAGAAGGATATAGGGAAGAGGAAACAGCAAATGCCAAACCCCTGAGGCAGGAAGAAGCATGATATATTCAAGAAACAAAAATGGCTGGAGCTGAGGTGAGAAGAGACAGAACTGGAGAGGTAGATTTGGCCACAGTACCCTGTTGCAGGGCAGTGGGAAGCCCCTGGAAGGGTGATTGTTTTTTCTTTATGGCTGGGAATATCACATTTCTTAGTAGTTACGAAAGTGGTCATCACTGCGAACCATAGATACAAGACCTCTGTCATTAAGTGGCACCATTTCCTGTCATGGCAGTGACTGGGTGGTGCAGTGATCTATCCACTGCTTGCAAGCCAAATGCATGAGAAGTGGTTGGCATTGGCATGGGTATAGCCAGCACTGAGGGGCATCTGCGGTTCTGGGGTGCAGCAGTGCCCACCAGGCCATCAGGTGTGAAGATGGCCGCAGACGTGCACCAGGCCCAATCGACAGAGCCATCACACCTCAGCCTCCGCGCTCTGCACCTCTGCAGTCTGGTGCCTCCCTTTGCACCCCTCTGCCTTCCCAGGAGGCCCCAGAGAGGTACTTAAGCAGCTGCAGGGCAGGACCGCATGCATCATTTCACATCTGGATGCAGTGTGGACCAGTCCTGTGATTCCTAAGGATTCCACAACAGAACATCGACATCATACCCATCAATCTTAACTGTCTTACCATTTACAGCATTTGCTTTCATCTAAAATTCCCAGTACAAACATCTGTACCAAGGGCCACAAGATCAAAACACAACTTTCTCTTTTTCTTTATTGACACATAAAGTATTTCAAGTTTTATATGCCATGAGAAAAGCTGTGACTGTAACTCAGATCCTCTCCTGATAAACCACATCACATAGATGACTAATTTAAACACGTTAAGATAGGTAATATATTCAGATAGCTTAAAAATCAAAATAACATAAAACTGTACACAGAATAAGTTTTCTCTCACCCATCTCAGCTGTCCCCCAGCCACCTCAGGTACTTGGATTTTGTTACACCAGTCAGAGTTTTTATCTTTATTTATTCATTTTTTTTACATTAGAACTTTAGAGTTCATTTATGAAAACTTAAATATGCAGAAATCCGTTCACGTTTTCCCTTTTGCAGACAAAGAAGTACTGTTTTGTGTCTTGCATTTTTCACATACTCTGTCTTCAAGATCTTTCCATGTTATTATGTTGAAAGTTTCCTTCCTCCGACACAGCTGTGTAAGAGCCCTGTACCAAAACGGGCTGGCTTGGTTTCAGGAGTGCTCCGTGGAAAGGCCCTGGCTGACTTCAATCTTTTGCTATTATATACCTTGCTGGATAACCTCACATAAAACCTCATTCGTATGCATAAGGTGGAGCTGTGGAGTAGATTCCCAGGAGAGAAATTGCTGGGTGCAGAGTTCATTCCTTTATAATTTTGGCGTATGCCTGCCACATGCTTCTATTGACTGCTGGGCAATGGCATTCGCAGTGTACAAGAGGCCCTGGTTCCACAAGCCTTTCTGATGGAGTATGTCACTGACATTCGGTGTGCTGTGCTTAACAACTCTCTCTCAGAACAAAACAGCAAACTCAAAACAAGCAAACAACCCCACAAAAACAAACAAATAAAAATCTCCAACTTCATGGTTTCTTCTGATTTCCGTGGGAGTAAATACTCCCACCCAAGCCAATGTGTGGCCGGTAGCACAGCGTCCTTGACCATTGAGCTGGGAAGAGAGGAGCAGTGGTGGCCAGTGTGTCTGTCATGTTGTCACCATGCAGATACAGAAGTAGCACAGAGAATAGTGAAATGGAGTAAGAAGATGAGGAGGAAATTAAGAGTTTTACTGCCTCCATTTAAAATACAATTTATTATACTGTAAGTTTCTGTTCTTAACATTTTAGTCATGGCTGCTTTTAACCATCAACTTGCAAAACCAGCTCTTGAAAATCTTTCATAATTATTCACCATGAACTGGCAAGAACCAGCTCTGCACACCACTGCAGTGAGGCCTACCAACAGCCAGCGACTGCTGTCTCAATAGTTTTCGGTTTTATTATGTTTGCTTTCTATGTTTAAGGATCACTTGTATTTTCTTTCCTGTGAAACGTCTGTCCACGTCCTTTGCACATTTATCTGTTGGGTTTTGTTCTCATATTTCTAGGAGTTCCTTGTCTGTGTCTTTTGTTATAAGTTGTGATGTTTTATCCTAGTTTGCTGTCCATCTTCTGTGTTTGCCCATGGAATTTTTTTTTTCCTGCTGTAGAGTTGATGATGTTATTGTTTTTTAATATAGCTGAATTTTAAAAAATTTTTACAGCTTCCAAATGTAGAATAATGACTAGAAAAACAGGAACAGATCATTAAATTTTTTTCTAATCAGGTCTCATGTTTAACTTTCCAGTTTCTTATAGTCTTAAGCAATCCACACAATTCCTGTATCCCCTTCGAGTTCATTCGATGGGATGGTGCCTTTTTCTTCTGAGTCAGGTCATTATTTTTAAACTCCTGGCATTTAGTGTTACCACAAAGATGCCTAATATGTTAAAGATGGGCCTGGCAACTTCATACAAAAGGAAGTGCACACAGAGGTCATAAAATATTTATCAAGTGTTAGATCATCAGCTCAGTGGAAGGTAACCAAGCCACTTATCCTCTGACTGTGCTTTTTCCTACATGGGAGTGTCTTCACTTACTTTTGACATCTCGCATGGGCAGGTAGTGGCTAAGCGCCATGCTACAGTCTTCATTGGCCCTGTGGACCCAATGCTCCGAGTACAGCATTGGAGAACACTATTTTGCATTCAAGAAGTATCAGTGAAGTACCATTCAGACTTGCGGACACCCCCAAAAAATTTCCATTTGCCTTTGTCTGTCTCTTGACATTTTTCAACAGCCACACGTTTACAGGGTCATCTGAGAAGCTGTGTACGGTCTGTATGGTGCAGTCTTATGATGAAGCCGTGTGGAAAGTTCTAGCACCATGCATCTGAGAGCTCTTGGAGTGCTTCCAGTGATATTTTATTTTTAACTTCTCATATTTTTGTCTTTGCTTTGAACCTGAACCTCAGATGTGATAAGCAATTTGCTCAAAGTTCCCCTGTTGCTAGTCTGGCTGCTACTAGTACACCTGACACACAATAAAGGCAAAAATATTTGGGGCGACATGATTTTTCTCAACTCCCAACCCAGTGGTCACGTCACTGGCCCCTGGCAGGCATGACCTGAGATGTGGTTGCTGGCTGGTTTCCTACCCAGGCAGTCATTTTAGGGTTGTCCAAAAGCAGCAGTCATTCATGCCAGCACCCTGACACCCTGATGCCCATGCTGACACCCAGTTTCCCCATGGCTGGTGAGCCCCAGTCTTTCAACATTTGTCATTAGAAAAGCCTGCATGCGATAACTGTAGCAATGGCCAAATACTGAGGGCACTATAAGCAGTTAATGTGTTACGTGTTCAGTTCTCATCCCACCCCGGCTGATGCGAGTATCACTGCTGCCATTTCATGGAGATGCAAATTGAGGCACAGAGGACGAGTTCAAGGCCAGACAGAGGCAAAGGTTGAGCCGGGTGGAAAATGTAGGTCAGCAACTTAGTCCGTTTTCTGTTGCTAATAACAATGCAACAGACCAGTAAGTTTTAAAGAAAAAAAAAAAAGAATTTATTTTGGCTTTCAGTTATATCTGGTGATGGTTTTCCTTCCTTCAGACTCCCAAGGTGGTATAGGGCATTGCAGAGAAAGAGAGATAAGGAACTCAAGTGTGTGTGTGTGTGTACTTTTCTTATAAAGCCACTAGGATTCAATCGTGAGTGCTCCACCCTGATAACCCTATCTAATCCTAACTACTTTCCAAAGGCTCCACCTGCAAATCCCATGGATTAAATTTCCATCCTCTTAATACCGCACAATGAAGATTGGCCTGGACTTGGAAGGGACAGACTGGAGCAGTCTGAGATGTCCTGACGCATTACAGTTTTGTAATCTTTAGACACAGGAATCCTCAGTTGACATGGGGCAGGTCCCTTTTTGTTGTAGGAAATGCTCTGACCACAAATGACTCTTGGGGACAGCTCTGTTCTCTCCTTCCGGGCCTGGCCTTGTCTCAGCCACAGTGCCCATTTCTGATGGAGACAGCTTCAACGTTCTTTGATTCTGTGGCAGGAAGGAGAGGGAGTTTGTTTTTTACTTTTGCTACTGTAATTAATTTTATTTAGGGAAGCATTGTGTTCTTGCAGAGAGTATTGTTAAACACCAGGAGGATCACTGGCGCTGAGAGTGCACCGTGGTGCTCCGGACTTCCCGGTAAGAACAGCAGCTTCCTGGCCAGCCGACTGGCGGCCCTGGGCTCTGGGGATGGACCCTGGCTGAGGGCCACTGTCTGAGATGAATGGCCAGGGCCGAGCCATGTTCCTTCCTGACCACCATAGAAGGGAGTTAACTCTAGAGAAAGTGCTACAGCTTGCACAAAAATGCACTGTGCGTTAGCCACTGGCATTTGCAGCAGAGATCCCAGGCCCAACATGCAGCTGGGCACCTTCTGGGCAGCCTGGCTTTGTGGCCGAGCTGCAGAATGTTCTCAAGAGAAGCAAGTCCAGCTTAGGAAGTGTCTTATGCCCAAGAGGAAATGCAGTGTTTAAGATGTGATAGCACAAGGAGAAGGCAAAGTGGACGAGTCCAAGGAGCCACAATGTTTACTTCTTTTACAAAACTTCTCCTTTCTGCCTTCTCCAATTATGGATATACACAGTACATGCTCACCCAAGAAAAATGTGAAAGTAAATAAAAATTTCTCATGATCCTTGTCCTGAGGGATTTAAAATGCTTTTAAAGACTACATCCTGTCAATCATTTTATTTTGTAAGTTAGACCTCAGATATATTCATATGTTTTTAATAATGAGCATTTCTGCTCAGTGTGAAAAGTAAGTCTTTGATGACAAAGTCTAAAATCTTTTGGCCTCGATTTTTTTTTTTTTTTTGATGAGGACGCATCTGTTATTGGCTTCTTTCTTTTTTTGCTCCCTTGAGCAACTGCTTTGTGAGCACCCTGCATGCTCCTCAGGGGCTCCATGGTGGAATTTCACCAGTTTGTTTTTGCAGCACTGCCCTTTGCATCTCAAAGTGGACCATTCATTTGTCTCTTCCCATGTTGGAGCCATCAGGGTTGGGAGAGTCACCTATGCGAGTACCTCGTTTGTCTCTGGGGCCTTAGTGAACTCACCCCCAAGTCCAGGTGTCTGGGAAGCTCATCCTTGAAGATCTCTGGAAAGGAAGAGGCCCCAGTGTCCACTGTGGCTCCCAGAAATGCCAGTGCTGCAGTGTGCCTCTTGCCCCTGGTTAATGATTCAATAGAAATTTGAAAAATGGTCATTCACCATCATGTAGTTAATAGCCTTTCCCAGCTTTCTCCTGAATTTATTTTTCTCTTGTTCCTCTCACCGTGGTCTCGCTCTTTGATGGCTCTTTTATTTCCATTCTTTTCAGATTCAGACTTTGCATGTGTTCACAGCCCAGTCTTCACCTGGAGGGAACACAGGATTTCCCTAGTGTCACAGAAACTGTTCTAGACATGGAAAGAGAACATTCCCCTCCCCGCCACTCTCTGCCTCTTGCTTCTTCTCGTACAGATTTTCCCAGCTCTTCTCTGCCCCACACCATATGCCTCTCCTTCTGTCCTGGGTTTGCAGTGGAGGACTGTCTAGTCTTGAGTGGATCACACACTTCACCTGGTGAAAATTTCCTGTGGATGCCAACAGCTACTCATGACTGTATAAACTATTAAATAATTAATTTGTTGGTGCTGAGGATTGAACCTGAGACCTCATGCATGCTAGGCAACCACTCTACCAATGAAATGCATCCCTAGTCCTTTCTTAAAATTTCAAGACAGGGTCTCAATAGGTTGCTAAGTTACCCAGGCTGGCCTCAAACTTGTGATTTTCTGATCTTCACCTCCCAGAGTGCCGAGATTATAGGTGAGCACTACCGCACCTGGCTTGTATGAACTATTTGATGCTTATTTGAGATTGGTAGATAGCAAAACAAATTGTAGAAGTTTCACGGGGTTGCTCCAAATAAATGATTTGAAAAACAAACTAAACCCAAGCAAAAAATCAAAATACCATTGTGATTAGCATTTCTTGCTCTCTCAACTGGGATTTTAGATGTTCCAGACAGTGGTTACTGGTGCCTGGGGCTCACTTTTGTTCCTCCTTGCTTCTGGGGTGTCCTGACCCCATCTTTGCACATGCGCGCTCCTCATGTTGCAACAGAAAATGACCCCCCTGCCAGTCATTTCTTCAGTTTTTTAGTTGCCTGGGTAACAGTTCCAGTTGCTTCCTGTCCCTTAGAAACGGCTGGTCACTGTGATGCACGTTATATAAACCAATCCCCAGCTAACAAGCCATTCTGCCTCTGTGCTTCCTGATTGCTTATCTAATATAAGCCCTAGACCACCAGAGATCAGGGCCTGCTATTCTGGGAATGATTCTGATCAGTGCCTGTCGACATATATAAATCTGCCTCCAAATCCTGGGTGTCATTTCGGTGCCTCTGCTTGCTGTTGCAGTGTGAGACCACTCAGGGTTGGCAAGGTCAGACTGGGTCAAGGCTAGGCACAAAGGAGTGATGTGGGCAACCCATGGGAATTCTGTTGGATCTGTGGATTCACTGCACGGCCCAGCCTTCTGACATAAGCAGAAAAGACCAACCTGAGTTCTGCCCTAACTCCATCCCAAAGAGTCTTGTGACCCTGGAAAAGTCAACTAACCTGTTTCAGCTTCCATTTTGCAGAAGTCTAGTGGGATGACATAGATGTCCTTACACTGCTAGTGAAGTGAGGAGATTGGTGACGCTAGGCAGGTAGGGCACAGGTCCCACATAGCTCATCTAAAGTAAGCTAAAAACCAATGTTTAAGGGAGTTAGCATGCCAGAGGACCCCAATAATTAACTTAAGCGAACTGATGATCAGTGCAAAATGGAATACAAGAGACCAGGAACAAATCCTTAGACCAATGGGAGAGAGACCTTGAAAGCAGTGAAATATAAATGAAGCATTCTGCACTTTGGACATCAAAGGCCTTGCTGCAAACCGGAGCATCCCTGCTTTCTGTGTACCAAGAACCAGATAAAGGCCCCTCAGCCTGAACTTTCATAGTATTCGTCTTAACGAAACCCCTCTCTGACTAGTGGAGAGCTTTTTCATAATTCTTCCTAATAAACACACATTTGGGCATTCTCCACTGCTTGCTGCTTGCTGTTTTGTCGGTTTCAGTTTCTGTTGCCCTAAAACAAGGACCCGAGAGCTAGAGGGAGCTGGTTACACTGGGATGGATTAAATGAAATTAGGTATGTAGCAGGTCACCACGGTAACTGGAGAAAACAACTGATCAACAAATGTTGACCATTCTTATTTTTATTCTTATTAATAGGGGCTACTTACCTGTCTGGACTCTGGCTTCCTGTTCTGCTCTGGTGTTTATTGTTGCCCTGTTTTCTCTTTACCCCAACTCTGAACTCAGTTGCTGTTTGCCCCTTCCCATCAAGGTGGCCCCTGGGTGCTGACCCATAGCTGGTACCTTCCAGCTGCTTCTCCGGACACCTGTGCAGCTGGCTCTCTGGTTCCCAGCTGTGCTCTGTGCTCCAGGGCCTGGGATGCTTGCCGCTGTCTTTGCACTAACTGTGGTTTCAGGCAGTGAGTGCTTTCTAGGCAGGAATAGGGTTCTCAGCCCCTGCAGGCAGCTGGTCACAGGACCGCGCCAGTGCTTGTCAGTCAAATGAATGAAGCCCCAGAAAAGTATAGCAGAGAGGAAGCTCTACTTTCTTTGCATTTTTTTCTTTTGCATGTCCAGGGCTGTGCTAGTCAAACACTTAATTTTGATAAGAGTTACCAGAGCAACCACCACCATAACAAAACAGTCAGTACAGCAATGGACTTTTATTGTATATGTGTGTGTATCTGTGCGCTGGTGAGGGGATAAAGCCTGAATGACGAAGGACAGTTGTCCTTTGGAGGTCTGAAAAAAAGCTTTCCAATAGAGAAATAGCATGTGCCACAGCCCTGTGGGCGGAGCAGAGTCATTGCATTTCAGAGGCACAAAGAGGCGAAAGTAGCAGAGCACGGGGTGACAGAGGTGAGGGTGTGGGGTAGGCACGAATCTCCAGTGTGCGCAGTGCCATATTTCCTCAGGGGCCCAGTATGGGTGCCCTGCGGGGCTAATGGCTGCCAAGAATCTCAGATCCCTTAGCATTCACAGAAAAGGGTATTTCTGGTAGAATCTAAGTAAGCATTCCCCCCAGACAAGCAAGACACCGTCTCTAAAATATGTGAACTTGGGGGAGAAAAGATGCACCAAAGAGGAATGCAGTTGCCTTCAGTCTTCTCACTGAAATTTCATTGACCAAGGACGATGAAACCTCCGTTGCAGAGGAAGAGACCAAAAACACACAGCATACCCAGAACCCACAGAAATTTGTTCCAGGCCCTTGTTTGTTTTGGGGAGCTCTTCATGGCCTCTAAATGTTACTCTCTTCCTCTAAAATTGCCCATGCTCCCCATTTCCCTCTCTTCTATGAAAAAGGGTAGACAAGCTTTTGAATCTGATTAGGTTATTGGATATCAACTTTGTGTGATGCCCTTGTACACACAAGCAAATGCGTATGCTTTTTCTCCTGCTAATCTGCCCAGTGCCACTTTATTTTTGCAGACTTAAAGACTCAAGGCTTCAGAGAGGGAAGGGAGGTATTTCTTCCATTCCTACAGTATAAATAAATATCCATGGGCCCACACTGATATAAATTATTGAATAAAAGAGGAAAGGGAGGTCAAGACAAATTAATGAAGAATTCTGCATAATTTACATAGACAGTAATCCTAAGGAACAGGAGGATAAGCCCCGAGTTCTCAAGTAGGGTCTGTGCATAGTGGTTTTCCGTCAGACAAAATGGGATAGAAATGAAGATACCATTTATGATGGAGAAGTTTCACGAACACTGCCTTAGCCAGGAGGGCAAGGTCAGTATCAGCTGTGATAAATCACACCCATGGTACCTGTCCTTAATAGGATATGGTGAAAACCACACTTTATCTCTGTTATCTTTATAAAACTTGTAACTCCCATTTGATTATGAGAAAAGACTCAAATTTCAGTTAAGGGGGCATTTTAGAATAGGACTGACCAGGCTTCCTTCAAACTGTCAAGTTCATAAAAATCCGGAATGGTTTCAGAAACTATGACAACCAAGAGAAGCCTGAGGAGGTAGCACGACGGAATGCAACACAGTGTCCTGGATGGGGACGTGGAATATAAAAGCCATTAGTGGTCAGTTACCGTGGTGCCTGCCTGTAACCCAGCTCTCTGAGAGGCCGAGGCAGGACTGTGAGTCCAAACCTGGCCTAGCCCATTTAGCAATTTAGCAAGAACCTGTCTCAAAAGGAAAGAGAGAAAAGGTGAAGACTCTGGGTTTATCCTCTCCCCCAAGATATTAGTAAAACTACAGAAATATGAATAAAACATAGACGTTCGTAAGTCATAATGTACCAGTATTGGTTTGCTAATTGCCACAACTGTGCATATTAATGTAAGACGATAAATGAGGGATATTGAGTGGAGAGATATATGGGGCTGTGAACATTAGAGAAACAAAGGAGTGCTATTTTTAGTATAGATCTGTCCCGTGCAATATTTGGGACTTAGCTATGCTAGTGCCTACTTGTTGTTTATCTGGCATTCAGATTTACCTGGCTGCCCTGTGTTTTACCTGATGCTCCTCCCATGACTGAGCTATGCATTTGCTCATCCCATTCGCTGGCACCTTCTATGCTGGTTGTGGCCAGGTGAAGGTGTGAGGCTTGCAGATTCTCAGAGATCATGCGGCCTTGGGTTCTCCTGGGCCCATGATTCTCAAGAGGACCATGAGCAAGGCCAGGCTGGCCGGAGCCTGCCCTGTGGCTCCAGCCCTCTTCCCTCTTTCTGACTCCTCTGCACACCTTGCTGTGGATCATCTTTACACCGTTAAACCCTTGACTTGGGCTGCTGAGAAGCTGAGTCTGCCAGGAGTAGAGGGAGCAAGGCTCTGCCTGGCAGAAGGGTTGCATGGGGTTTCCCGGACAATGTCTGTGTCCAGGGCTCCTGCTTCATAAAGGCAGGGAGGTCTTTGGGGAAATTTCAGATCCATGAGTGTGGGGAGTGAGAGTCCACAGCTGGCCACTTTTCTTCTTCTTCCCATGCCTTCCTGCCCACAACCCAATATTTTCAGCTTTTAGAAATGACAAGTGAGCCTCTTGGCCAGGCTGGGAATCCAGCGGGCAGCTTTAGGAGGCTGTGGGGCCAGAGTGACTGACTCTTTCAGAGCCTTTCCAGTAGCTTTTGCTGCTCCCTCAACCCCCCTCTCCAGTTTCTGGCTGCTGATCTTCTAGCACATTCCCACAGTCAGATTCCTTCATGGCCTGTTGCAGGGACATCCCTGAAATCCCCATGGGGGCCCCTGCCTGGCTAGTGTGCTTCCTGGAACAGGGGCGGTCTGCTGAGAGCCACAGCACACAAGGTTTCCCAGACCCTCTGAGCCCCAGGCTACTTCCGGTGAGGAGTGGGGCTCCAGCGTGGAGCCCACGTGCCTGCAGCGCTGGGCGTGGCCAGCTCCACTAGCTGACGCCCAGGCTGAGAGGGCTGGGGCTGGCAGTGCTGGTTTGTCAGAACTGACTCCAAGATCTTTAGCAAGTCTGCAAACTCATTGTTCAACACAGTCATTATCAAAAATGACATAAACCACAAGGTAAACAAATTGAATCAAAGACAAAGGTAGCAGAGACTCAAGCTTCCTGCTTGAGCCCATTTTATGATTCCCTATGTGCTCGAGGTCATTTACGACTGTTTTTATTGTATAATGGGGGATGTAAGCTCCTTTGCTTCTCTCCCCAGTCTGACCACAGTGACATGGAATGATGTTAGTACGAAATGGGTCAGTTGGGAGGGTTTATATCATGAAAATCAGCAGATATTATAGATCAATGCCTTGTGATTGGGACAATTGTTTGCTAATGTTTGTGTGCTTGCTCCGAATTAGAAATAAATGAAACCTGATAATCATCAAGTTCAAGGGCTGTGCTCAGAGCCCACAGCAGCTCTGGTTTTAATCAGGCTGCTGCCCCTCTGCCCACCCTGATGCCCGTGGCTCCCCTTCAGTGATTCCCCTTGACCGCCCCCTCCTCCACTCACCTGCTCCCCCACTGCCCCAGCCGGGCAGGTGTGCTGTCTTACCCCCATCACTTACCTCACCTATTTATTATGCGACTTCCATTCACCTCTCAGCTGGGTGCTTCCCCCTTTCTTGCCCCTGTTGGAGTCCCACTGCTGTCCCTCCCTGTCCTCCTGATTCTCCTGTCACAACATTCCCTGGGTGAGTTTCCTTAAGCTCATCTGACCTTCCAGGCGGTGCTAACAGTACCGCTACCAATGTTGTCCCTGAGAAAAGTGGTAGCTGTCTATCCTGCCCCTACGCTGCCCATGCTCTGCTTCTGTGTGACCTGTGTGCCCATGACTCCCATATATGTGCCACTCTGGAGTCCCCAGATCTCTTCTTTGTGCAGGTTCTGTGTCATCCTGACTCGTCCATGAGAAACTAGTATTGAGAGACATGGCTGCGATTTAGTACTGGGAGAGAACATTTCAGAGACTACCATAAGCCAAGCGAGAGAGCCAGGGGCCAACATTTCCCTAGACTTCAGAGAATTTTCCACCTCAAGGTGTTTTGAACCAAATTGGTTGCCCTCAAGCCAGCCCCTTATACCATAGGTACTTGGTTCCAGCACTACCGCATCTAACCTAGCGCCACCCTTTGCAGGCAGTCCTGGGAGCTGTTGTTCCGGGAGCTACTTTCTATGTCAACCTTTACTCCTCTGGGCTGCTGATTGTCTCCTCACTTGCTGGAGAAGCAGAAGGTTTGGAGACCGTGACACCTGAGGTGCTCCACTCTCTCCTCTCTCCTTCTGTTGTGTGTCTTGGCTTCCTCATCTGAAAAGTGAGAATGGTCATGTGTACCCAGAAGTTTGCTTTAGATTAAATGGCAGAGAAAAGTATCACCAGGACAGTGGCTGAACCACGGTAGTGCCGAGTCAGTGTCAGTTCCTGGCCCCTCTTCCAAGGGCATTCTTCCCAATGTCCAGAGGTAAAGCTATGAGTGTGTGTTAGTCAGCTTCCCTGCTGCTGGGACATAATCCTTGATACTCACAACTTAGTGGAATAGAAGCTTAATTTGGCTCATGGTTTTAGGGGTTCAGTCCATGATTGGCTGGCTTCAAGGCAGAAACATCTTGGGTAAAGGGCATGGCAAAGCAATGTAGCTTCTTCGTTTATGGTAGCACGAAAGTACTGCAAAGAAACACCCCAGAGAGGAAGGGGATAGGGAACATATGTGGTACTCAAGGTCATATCCATGACCCATCCAGACATACCCAGCAGTGTGATTTACTAATCCCCTACATGGCTCCAAGCCAATCAAGTTGACAATTAATCTTAACCATCACAGACTGTGAGTGGAAAATATGTGTTACTGATGTCATCAGCTAGCACAGGACTTTGCTTCAGTGATAATGGAAACCTGGCAGCCTATAACATCATGATTTACAGGCAGATGCTTTAATTGGAAAGGTTACTATAAAAAAGAAACACAACTGGCTGTCCAGAAAGAGACAGATTTGGCTCTTCCACAGACTGAGAAGCACCTAACACTTTTATGGGGTCCAAAAGGAATGTCATTAATTATTTATGATTTTTTTCCCCCAAAGAGGCAGAGGTCCCTGGACAAAGTAGAGTTTAGTTACTGCACAACGTGAATTTACACATGGTCCAAACTGTGCTTCAAAATGTGTTATATCCTTCCTCTGGGAGGAGATTTTATGAGGGAAATATAATGAAAGTAAATGAAATTCGGGGTCAGTTTTTGGTTGACTCTGAGGCTGTCTTTGCTTGCACTGTTCCATTTGGTTTGCCTTTACATCCCCTTTCCTTGCCTCCAGGGCTACAGCCTCTTGCACACTTAATTAGCAAATGGATTTATTTTCTTCTCTTGTTACCAGAAGTTGTAGCTGCTACTTCCAGATTCCATCCCTGTACCTGTCTCAGTTGTACGTCCCCCCTCTCCATCAAGGTTCCCTTGCTGTGCTGGGTGAGGAGGGTGAGGTGAGACTTAAAGTTGAGTAACAACCTTTAAGGGGTATGGATTTAAAATATTTCTTTTCATTCCTTCATTGATACTGAAAGGTCTCGATGGAATTGTGAAAACATGTGATAAGATGGCAGAGAAAAGAGTGTGTTTTGTGAGTTTAGGGAGAGGACTGTCACACAGTTTTGCTCACCATGAGATACCATTCCAACTCCCTCAACTGATTCTAGGGTGCGGGTCAGCGTCAGCAGCATGGTGATAGCAGGTGAAGGCTTAGACTATTAAGGGTGTAAGTTGTTGTAGCCAGGATGAAAGTGGACGCTTGCTTGGTGACTCTTTCTTCTCCTTCCCCAGGGTTGATGGCTATGATGGATGGTGCATTGCCCAGACTCAGAGCTTGCCAAGGGCCCATCAGGATGACATCAATCACCTTAACCATGGTGTCACCTTGCTGCCCAAGTTTCTCCCTCACTATCTGTTTTCTGTACACCCTAGTAGTTCTCACTCTTAAGTGCTTCTTTCAGCACCCCCTATGCCCTGTGCCTTCCTCCCTTTCTGCACCCCATACTCCATCCTTGCACCTTTCCTTCTTCTCCCTTCAGTACCCATCTTCTACTTGGCACTGCCACCTCTACCTGGCTCCAGGTCCGGCCATCTAAAGCACTCTGCCAGTTCCTCCAGCTGTCTGCACACTCGACAGGCCTCCGTTGGAGGCCAGACACGGATCCAGAGGCTCCTGAGTCTTGTGCCTGGGTCCCGCACAGGACAGAGTCCCCTAGGGCTGCAGCCAGGTGCTCAAGTGCCCAGCGGTGCTCAGCCTCAGCATGGTTAAGTGTGGAGAGCCACGTCTCCGGTGGCGGGTAACATCTATGCCACAGAATTTCTCAAGGTTGGTGGTGGCCAGCAGAAAGTTTTAGTGGTAAGATGCAAATGACAATGAGAATGTTAAGCAAGAGAAAGAACTTGCCCCTTGGGGCTGCAACCCATGCCAGGGGAACTGGGGGACGGTCAATGTTGGGGTGTGTGATTAGAGAGTGACAAGGGTGGTATGGAACAAGGGCAACCAGGCAGGACCTGCCCTGAAGCTTTGCTCAGCTGGGAGAAAGCCAGGCCTAGTAAGTGACTGGATGCACTTTGGACAATGTCATGGGCCCCATGGGGGAAGGAGGTCTCTGGGCTCCATGTCTACAGTGCCCACAGCTGAACACGCTGAGAGCTCCAAGGGGAGACAGAGGGAGGGTCAGGCTCTGAGTGATGATCAAATTTCCAGGAGTTTCCAGCTGAGGAATATTTAGAAGTGGGACCAGAGTGCCTGGTAGGGAGTGCGGGTGGGAGAGCTGGTCCCCATGTTGGGGTGTGGCTCTTGAATCCCCCAGCCAGTCACTGATGTTGCAGTGTAAGACTGAAGGGTCAGGTATGCTTGGCTTGTGCCAACAGAGGGAAGCCCAGCAACATGAGCTGTGGGCCTTGGAGGGGGCCCGAATGCCCTGGTGTCTTGGAGGTGACAGTTGTTCTGCTCTTGGCAATAGCAGAGGAGTGAGCACTTACCCAGCCTGTGTGAGCAGGTGGTACATGGTTTTAAATAACAGCGATTTGAAACTTTTGAAGTAATGTCACCTTTTTCTTAGTTGAAAAACAAACACATCAGGGACTAGAGGAAGTGTTCTAAAGCTATAAAATGCACCACGAGCCCTCACTTCAGTGTGGAAGGCGTAGGGTGTTAAGCTAACTCCAGTGCCACGACTATCAGCTTTCCCCCTGGGGGCTCTGTATTGCTGCACACCATGTGTTCAGCCACAGCTCTGCTGGGTGCTGCCTTCTAGATAGGCTGCTGACTCAGGGACAGCGATGGGACGGATCATGCCGGCTGGAGATAGCACGCAGTTAACACTTGTGTGCAGGTAGCTCGCCTGTGATTTTGGCAACGGAGTCAGGCATCACACAGCAATGCAGAACAACAGCGCTTTGACTTGTCCCAGCAGTGTCCTGGATTCCCAGCTGGGAATTTCTGCTGCACAAAGCAAGTGTTTCCAATGCTGGGCCCTAGTAAACAGTCTGTTTGCCTCGGTGCTCCACAAACGTTCCACTTGTCAACCAGCAGTCATTTTTAAGAGCTGCGAAGTAAAAAGATGATTTGACTTCATTATTATTTTTTTTTGCAAAAGATATTACAAAACAGGGTGCACTCTGAAACTGAAAAAGAGTAATTCTGTGTTACTATGCTTTGACAAGTTTTAGCTCTTGTCTGTGGGCAGTTTGCAAGCATTCCCTCCTCCCTGCCTCATTCATTTATAAAGAAACCTCCTACATGGTGCTATTAAAATAAAAACTTACTCATCTGCTTAGTCAATGCCGAGCAGAATTTCTTTCATAGGTTCCCTGTGAATGAGTTCTGAACTAACAGCTCTAGAAAATGAAACTGCTCAAAAAGAAGATGAAAATGATTTGAAAAGGTGCCAACAAGTACTTTGTGTGTGTGCGTGGGGGAGATGTCTGCTCACAGGAGTGTTCCAAAACCTCCAGGTTCCGACACTGAATGAACAAAATCCAGAGTTGGGGTGGGAATAAATGATCCAGGGTTAAAATGGAAGACTCTCAGTATGAACACCATGGGGTCTTCTGGTCAATAAGCCACTTCTAAACGCATGGCCTCATGGCTGCCTACTGACTATGTGAGTGCAATCCATGCTTGGTTTGGGGTCTTCACTCTGCTATTTGCTTGCTACGTGGCCAAGAGTGAGTTGCTTAACCAGTCTGAGCACCTTGTCCCTTATTGTAACTTCAGATAACAACAGCATTTCCTCCACAGAACACAAGGTTCCTTATCCCACCCCCAATTCCTCTGAGCTCAAGAATCAGATTAACTCTGATCCTTGGTCATAACAGTCTCCACCAGTCGTCTGCACGTGGCTCTCTTTGTCATTTATTTAGTTATGTAATTAGTTATTTCCAATAGTGTAATAAACACCTGTAAGTCTATCACCCAGAATGAAAACTATGTCTAGGGTGATAGCTACATCTCGCTATCTAGTCCCCCAGATCTCATGAGTCTCCGGACTCCTGAGATCACCTCCATTTGACTTCTGTTATGCTGATAACTCTGCTTCCCCTTTTCTTTGGTTTTATGCTTCTCTTTATATTTCTGGAAGGCATATATAGTTTTATCTTGATATTTTAACTTTTTAAAAATGGCAGGCTTCCTGCAACTCTGGGGGATATCCTTTTTCTGCTTAATGCTGTGCTGCTAAGACCCCAGTATCATTTGTCATTGTGATGCATTTGTTTGGACTGCTGCATTATAGAGTGGGGCTATGTCACAGTGTAGTCACCATCCAGTCCCCCACTGGGCAACCCTTAGGAAAGGCAAGCATCTGGACTTGTTAGTTAGAACAATGCTGTAAGAATCTTCCTTGCACATGTCTGCTTTTGTGTAAGACCTTCCAAGGACTTATGTCAGAATCTATGCAGAAGTTCAACTTTAGGAGATCACGCCAAATAAGTTTCTAAAGTGTTTACCTCTACTTTACAAAGCCACAGGCTCCCTTAGCTTCCATGCTCAATCATTGTTTACTTTTTTGATCATCAAGTGGGAGTAGAATACTACAGTGGACCTGTGAATTACAACTGGCCTCACATATGAACAATTTGGGTTAGAACCAGAATTTTAGGTTTAACTTGGGACCAGTGTCTTGAGTTATGACCCAAAAGCTGGCCACTTGTGAGTTGTAAACGAAGATTTGCCATGCCAGAAAAGCATGTGTCAGCAGCAGTCTGAGCCCAGATGTGCGTGTATGTGGATATGATTTTGGTCAGTGCTTTATATAATCACTACAATTACTGCTATGAAAGTGACCCCCAAAAAGCTACAAACAAAGCTAAGGAAGGAAGGAAAGTTTAAGAAAGCAATCACAATAGAAAAGAACAGTGTTAAAGAACAGACAGAAACAGAGAACTTTAGACCAGTTTTTAGTTCTGAAAACGTTGAGTCTTAGTGAGCCCGGAGCAGGTCCTAAGTGGGCTATAGACTCTCCTGAGGACACAAAGGGCAGCAGAGAGCCGCATTCCTGATGTTCCTACCAAAGGGGACTCTCCCTCTAAACAACAACCACCTTTTATTTCATCCTCCCTTCCTGAATTCCAAAGACATCAACTTGAATGGTGAGTACAATATGAAATTGTTATTTCTAGTAAACTAGGCACATGTTATAACATTTTGGTGAGTACACTAGGAAAATTATTGGTGTTTTTGGTAAATTATACACATTATACAACCCTTTTTATTATCAAAAGATTAGGTAAGAGGTGTTTTGAGAGATTTGGAATGCATTATGGGTATTTCCATTATTTCTTATGGGAAAAATAGTCTTGACTTACAACCAACTTGAGTTACAATGAACTGAATTCATAAGTCAAGTGTCCACAGTAATTTATTTTTTTTTATTTTAAAGAGAATAAAACCAAACAAAACAAAACATTGAAAATGATACAGGACTTCAAAACAAGATAATGGGAAATCAACAATGGCTACCATAATGCATCTTGTTATCTTCAAAATAGCTGCCCAGACCATCAGACATAGATGTGCAAAGTTAACCTAACAGCACTAAGTTGCTTCTTTACTTCAGTTGTTATCTTTTCAGACATTTCAGATATGTAACTTCTAGTATATTCTGTGTCTGTGTCTCCTGAATTTGCTCTGGGTGAGCTGGAGGTCTGAGATTGTATTTTGCTTCTTTGTCTTGACACTTTCCTGTATTCCTCTGAATTAGTCTGTGGTTGCCACCCTGGTGCTTCCTGTACTGTCTACCTGTCCCACGGGGCAGGGGTTTGGGCCATGCACCTGAGTTCCTCTGATCTGAGGTTTCTGGGGTGGTGAAGAGGCACAGGGCAGTGGTTCACTGATGCTCCCCATCTGCTGGTGGGGCCTCAGGGTGTGGTTTCTTCTCCAGACCCACGCTGGGCTCACTGGTCTCCAGGTCCTGCTGGTGCAAAGCCTCGGGACTGGCTTCCCACTGTATTTCATTGTGACCTTGACTTGCATTTTTCTTCATGAATCTCTTCATGCATTTTGTTGGGCATATATGCTTTCTCTTCTGAGAAACACTTGTTGGTGTTCTTTTCCTCTTTATTACACTAGGCTGTTTGTGCTTTTTAAAAAATTGATCTGTGGCAGTTCTGTACACATTGTTGACATTAAACCTCAGTGGTTAATGTTATGAATATATCATTCCAGTTTCTATCTTGTCTTTTTGCTTTTCAAAGGTACCTCTTAGCCATTCATGGACTGGAGTTAGAGAGAACAATGGCCACAGCACCAAACAAGCCCAGTCTGGGACCAGCTCCATGTGCAGGCCTCTAGTGGACTGGGAACCGCTGACTCCAGCTGCTTCCAGTGCAAGGGCTGGCAGGCAAGAAGTACCATCCTTGCACCCCACGCCCCAAACGACCAGCTTATCCAGAGAAACACTGACTGTAATGATAGCTATCAAGGTGAAATGCAGTTGGATGCTTGTGGTGCTTTGGTGTTTCACTAACTTTGCAGGTCTAGGGCCAGTGGTCTGATCATAGGTTCAGAGGATATTGCTCAGCAATGTGTCATCTAGTAGGGTTCGCTTTCTGAGGGTTGCAACCTTTGTTGATTCCATATGGTCTTGTTTTGAGGTCCTATGTCATTTCTATTGTTTTGTTGAGTTGGGTTTTATTCTCTTTTGTTTTGTTTGATTATGTAAAATCCCATGGCAAGAGAAGCTATTTCAAGGATAGCAAGATATATTATGGTAGAAATTTTGGATTTACTATTGGCTTGTACTGAAGTGCTCTATCACATTCATTGTTTTGTTTCATTCATTTATTGTTTCTATTCTATTCTGTTCTGTTTGATTTATACTATGTCCGAAGTTATCTGCAGCTATTTTGAAGACATTAAGGGGCATTATAGTAACTAGTGTTGATTCCATAATGTTTTGAAATCCTGTATCTCTTACACTGGTTTGTTTTGATTAATTTTATTCTACTAAATACTCTTTAAAATAAAAAAAATCAAACGTACCACTTGGTGAACCCAAGTTCTTGATTTTGATATGCGTATCATTTAATAGACAATATTTTATGTGGTTATGTAAGAAAATCTGTAGTTATCCCATGATATAATGGATGACCACCTACATTATTTATTTTGAATTTTAACTTCATTTTGACATTTGATTCTTTACCTTACATGAGGTTATTTTTCAGAAGTCATTTAAGAGAGATCTCCTAGTCTCTTTCTTTTTATAGGAGGAACTACTTTTTTCCAGCCCTTCCCTTCTTCCCAGACCTCCTTTGTCTATTGTAACAGACCAAGATTTTTTTTTCTAAACATCAGTTTTTCCTGGAATCTCATTCATGTTTCATGTTCAGTTTTTCTGTGCATGCACCAATACTGCATTACATTTAATTACTCCAGTATTGCAGAAGTCCAAGTATTTAATGAAGTAAGTTGTTGCTTACTTTCTCAGAAGTATTCTGGCAAGTTTTGGTCCTTTATCCTTTCAAATAAATTCAGACTCATCCTTTCAGATCCTCTTTAAAGAAAGAGGGAGGAAGAGGGAAAGGAAAGGAAGTAGATGAAAAAAGGTGTTAAGGTGTGTTATGTACATGTATCAAGTTCACACAAGGCATGTGAACATTGTACATGTATTGCAAACATGTACAAAAAAGGAGAAGGGGATCCAGAGATGGATGGATGGGAGAGGGAGGGAAGAGAAAGGGAATTTTAAAAAGAATTAAAGTGCATTAAAAAAAAGAGATGTGTTATGTATGTGTACTAGTTCCCCACGAGGAATGTAAATGTTTTGTAGTGTAAACTTTTAGTAATTAAAATGCTGAAGAAAAAGGGGAACAAGAGTATAGCTCAGTTGTAGAGTGCTTGCTTAGCATGTGAACACCCCTCAGTGATCCTAGGACTAAAAAAAAAAAAGCATTGAGAATTCAATAGAGATTACACTGACTATATAGATCAAATTATAATATTTAGTCACCCACCAACATATCTCTACTTATTAGGCTTCCTTAAATATCACCAAGTAAGGTTTTACTGTGTTTCCTTTAGAGGTCTTACACATTTATTGACGTTTGCTAGGGCTGTCATGAATGGCATCATCTCTTTAAACTTCCCAGCTATAGGATGCAAATAAATGTGTGCTAACCAGCATTCTGTGATTGTAGCAAATACCTAAGACAATTAACTTATGATAAGAAAAGGCTTACTTTGGCTTACAACTCCGGAGAGTCCGGTTCATGGTAAGCTGGTTGGCTCTGTTGCTTTTGGCCCTATGGTGAGGTAACATCATGGCTGGATTTTGTGGTGAAGCAAAGGTGCTTATGTCTTGTCCAGGAGGAGAAAAAGAGATGAAAGAAGAACTGGAGTCCCACAGTCCCCTTCATAGGAATCCCTCCCACTAGGCTCCCCCTCTTCAAATTTCTATCATCTCCCAATAGCACCAAGCTGAATATCAATCTTTTAACACATGGAAATTTGAGAGAATATTTAGGATCCAGACTATAGCAAAATTTTGTATTTTTACTAAATTTTATGACTTCATTAGAAATCTGTAGATTTGGGGAATTTTTCTAATAAGCAGTTATATACAGATCATAACAACTTCACTATCTTCATAAGATTATTTTAAGGATGAATGAAGTTTATGTAAACAGCAGATAACAGTGGTTGGTAGTTAGTAAGTGCTCAACAAATGCTTGTGGTTCTTGCCATTCCTAATTCATAGAAGAATTTTCGAAATTGTCTTGACCAGTTCACTCACGTAAAAGAAACAGAGATCTCGATTGAGTTTACAATTCATCTGGGTACCCACACTTGTTTAATGTCAGTGCTCGACCTGGGAAACTTGAGTCTCTAGGATACAAAAACAAGTGTCCTTTTTCTTAATCACAAACCAGGGCTTCTGTCTGGCATATGTGTCTGCTAATGAGGGTGTTTCCATGAGCAGAGCTTATTAACTCAGCAGCATGAATTAATCTTTTTCAGTATGCTGGGTTTCCCACTTTGCATTTGCATCTAGTAGAGGAAAAACTCAACACCCTGTAACTCAGAGATACAGAAAATGGTAATGTATTTCATATTTAAATTCTCTATACTGATGTCACCATTTCTTGCTGGGAGTGGAGGAGGAGGGCAAACCTTAAACTTGCCCACAGAAAGTAACTGGACTTTTTTGTATTTTTTACTAAATTCACTTTCTTCTGGGTAAATACCCAATTAAAAGTTTAGATTTCCTCTCAAAGGGAAGTCTCCTCTGTCCCAGGATGGCTGCTGGACAAAGGAGATGCTTATGGATTCTCATGGTGTTCGGTGGAGGCTTTGAACTCATTCTGCCTCTGGAACATAGCAGGTGTTAGATGGGTTGGAGCTGGTCTTTTCCTGGCCTTGAGCATCCAACTTTGAGACTACTGGTCACCTGGTCCCTTGGAACCTCCACCACTAGGATCTTCCTGGCCCTGCAGATCCTCCAAATATCAGCCTTATCTGTCATTTGTCTCCATGCTCTGTGATGATGACCTCGAGCTGGTCAGCTCACAGCTACATCCTCTGGGTTCACACATGGACATTAAGGCCCTTTTTGGGCTATAAGGGAACAGAGGGAGAGATGGGCCATTTTTGTGTTCCTGGTGTGGCCTCTAGGCAGCATGTGGGATGTTCTCAGACATCTACTTAGCCAAACTTCATTCATCTCTGCTCCCTGTACCCCACCCTCAGCCACTTAACTCTTAGCCAGCAGGACACTGTGTCCCCTCCTTGTTGGGTGGGGCTTCCTTAACTTGATGTCCTCCATCTTCTCTTGACTTGGCTCATAGTAAACTCCTAAGTCAAGTTGGCCAGGCTTGGCTTTTTGGAGACCAAGAGAGCTTTTGGAATGTACAATATTGCTTGTCCTCTCTCATGAAAGCCTGACTCTGAGGACCCATTTCTCTATGAATTCTAAAATATCAGTTTTGACATGCAAATAGTTTCCAAATACTGTCCCTATTCCCCATGGCAATGACTGACTTTCGGATTATGATTCAGCCTGCAGCGTGTAACACGTCATCCTTTTGGCTCTCCACTTGAGAATGGAGGCAGCTGTTGAGTGGACATAGCATCCTGTTTTCCTCCTTCCTTAGTCCATCTTGGAAGGAAGGAGAACCACATCTGTCTGTCCTCAGCAGCCTTTCTCTGCTTGGCCACCACATGCTGCACTGTCACTAAACATGACCTTAAAGAATGGCCTCCAGCTTCAACCGTGCAAATCTCTAGCTTGTCTTCCATTCAAGGAAGTGTCTTAACCCATTCCCTCATGTTACAGGCAGAAACAGAGGGAAGATGAGTTTCTCTCTTCACCGGGGACCCCACAGCTGCTCCATACTAGAGCTGGACTGGAATGCTCTGGGCTACAAAGACAAGAGTCCTTTCTCCTAGTTCCCGATCCATGTGTACTTCCATCTGCAACACATGGCTGCTGATGGGCGTGTTTTCATGAGCAGCTTTCCAGCACATCCACGACAGCCTTTCATTGAACCAGCAGCATGAATTAAGAACCCACAGTCTGCTCAGAATTATACAGCTAGTAAGTGGCCCAAGTAGGACTTGCACCCAGCAGTGGGGTTCCAGGACTGTTTCCTGAGCTCTACTTCTCTGAAACCACCTTCATGGAGATATGTAAGAGGGAGTTGGGTTTGATATTATATTTTGAAACATTCCTCTTTCTAGTCATTTTCCCAGGCATCCATGATGATAACAATTGGAGAATATGTCTCAAGTTCTCTCCTTGGAGTTTTACCCAGGGGAGGCTGTTTCTGGTGGATTTGGCAGGTTTGTCCTGGCCAGCTCTGGCTTTGGAGCGGAGCACGATATCTGCAGATCCCCTAGATGCTGGTCCCATGAATGATGGTGGGGGTTACTCAGTCATAGGACCTGGGTCATCCACTTGCAGATTACGAAAGATAGGATATTGTTTGTTTGTGTTTGTTTGTTTGTACTGGGGATTCAACCCAGAACCTTCTCACTGAGCTACATTCCTAGACTTTTTTATTTTGAGAAAAGATTTTGCTAAGTCACTAAGTGACTGGGCTTGAATTTGCAATCCGTCTGCCCCAGACTCCAAGAATGTTGGGATCACAAGCTTGTGTCACCACACCTGGCATGACACTTCATCTTTTAGGCCTCTGGGACTCTTGTTGGACTTCCATGTTTTCATTGCTCTTTAAATCCTTAAAGTGTGATCATATGAAGAGAAGGCTTACACTCCTGACTTATCCCTTTTGGGGTCTGGCTTGAATCTCTGGTATGGGGGGGTGTGAACAGAGGTGTGAGGGTTTCAGAGGCCCAAGGAAGTGGGGGCCAGAACAGGTCTCCTTGCCGGTGACTCCCCTTATCCCACTTTCAGGAGCAGGCAGCTCTATTTGGGGGATCATGGGGTAGGGGAGATGACACAGAAACATCTAGCAGCATGGACAATACTTACTTATACCAGGTTTTCTTATGTTTCCAGCATAAAAATGCAAATTCTAGTCAGCCTTCCTACAACCTTGTACATCCTATTTGGCTACTTTTTATGGCTCAGCTCAAGATTGCCTTTGTTTGTACTGTACTCCATCTTGTGCACAAGAGGGTAACCAGATGGAGCCAACAGGTACAGCAGCAGATGCAAATACACTGTACCTTCCCTGCTGCCTGCTCTTGAGGTTGACTCTCCGTGACCAGGGACCCTTGGGCCACATTGATGTGAGGGCAACATAGTATAGTGTCTGTAGAGTGTCTGGTGAATGCTAGGCATTGTGATACATGCTCATCTGTGTCTCCAAAATGTCACATAATCCTGAGAATCCTTGGGCAAAGAAAGTAGAACAGAGAAGAGAAGAAAAAATAAGAGAAGAAAAGACAAGGCCAACCTGGGTTAACACTGTGGTTTCTTTTTGCAAGGCAAAACCCATTTGATGCAGATATATGCAAACAAATCTTTAAGAGTTAAAGGAAACTGAGTTTCAAATTAGATAATTATCTCCAAGACAGACATTCATATGTCTTACAATATTTAATTTACCCTTTTTAGAAAAGAATGTCTCAAACATGGATAAACAGAATATTATGCATTCCATACCTCTTGACTTCAACAGTGATCCATTTATCGGGTTAAAAAGTTCCCCTGTATTTGCACCCTTATTGACCTGGGGTTTCAATTCTTTGTGATATTGTTTGAAGCCTACTTTGCTTCCCATCCAGCTTTGATCCTTCCAGAAACTGTTTCTGAAGAAGGTGGAGGAGCTATTAGAAGTTGAGCTATTTAGACTAGAATCTCTAGGTTCTGGAAGAAGTTGAGTTTGCCCTCTGATCTAGAGCATTTGGAGATGATTTTGTGAATCCCTTGCCCTCTTTCTGGATTTTTGCCCATCTATCCCACTTATATGTGAACTATCTCTGTTTATAGCTGCAGAGAAATCTTCACGTGCAAAGAAGGCAGGACTGAAAAGAGAGCCACTGTCAAATGTAGCAGCGAGTGGCAGGGCAAGTGTGTGTCAAGAGATCTCTTTGAAAGAGAAAATAGAGAGCTGCCAAAACATGAGGTGCACCTGACATCATTAGCTTACTGCTCTCCAGATAGGACTTAGCTGCCTACAGAACTGCCCTAGTAGTTGATACGAATCCCAAATACGCTGTGACTCAATGAGTTTGTAATAGTCAGAAGGTAGGTGGTTCACTGCTAGTCATGCTCTAGCTGCATAACTACCTGGCTTTGTATGGGTAATTGGATGGAGGATGACAGTGTACTATTTTCCAAGGGGCATGGAGGATGTGGTGAAAGCTGTCTTTGTGGGTCTTGGACTGGAGTTTGCGAGTGTGGAAGGTAAGACACTGGGCAGTTGGCACTTAGCTTCCCAGTCAGATGTTTTTGAGCTTACAGTCAAGGGAAGTTAGTAAACTGTTTCAGAGGATCTGAAAGATACATTCTACCAGTATCCCCCAAAGAATAATCTTCCCTTCTGTAATTATATTACAGCTAAATCTTGCAACTAGAGTAAGAGCCACTCCATCGTAATCAATGAGTGTTTTTCTCAAGTTGAGATGTGTAATAGGAGTCATTTTCTTTCTGGGGGAGTGTTATCAGTTTCATGAATTCATGCTCTGTATTTCATTAGCATTCTTCTAGCAAAACATGATTCTGAGTCATTTCTGAAATATCTGCTCTCGCCTGCAAGTTGTTTCTCAGTTTTTACAAAAATTGCCTTTTCTACTTACTGGCAAAAAAAGGTTTAATACCACATGAGCCTAAAATGGGTATGCCGAGAAAACACACGGCTTACCTACAGAGCTGGGGCTGGGGCAACAGTTCCTTCTCCAGCCACAGCCTTGATCGAGGCTCATCCAACTTGGGGGGTGGAGTCTGGGGAACAGAGAGCAAGTTTGAGAGCTAAAGATAGCTTCATAATATGGATGGATGTTCACCGCCGTGGCTTACTCAGATCTTTAAGCCAAAATGAGGTTCAGAAAGCTGCCAGAGGATTTTGAATGACCCGAAAGGGAAAATTGGAGCCAGTATGTAATGAGCTGCTTTGTGAATCACGGTGAGAGAGCGCTGAAGCTCTAGCCTCACAGCAGTTTAGACCCCACACACTCGTATTCACTGAGAGAGGCATTGTCCCGGCCTGTCCCCCATACCAAGGGGACAATTATTTTTGGATGAGCAAGAAAAAATGTTCTTCACTGTACCAGCTATTAATGTGTGTGTGTGTGTGTGTGTGTGTGTGTGTGTTTCAGTGAGAGTGAGAGGTATCTGTGTCAGTCACTCTGTCTAGTTACAAAAATCACCCAACTTACCCTTTAGAAGCCACCCCAAATGGAGTCCCAGTGGTCTCCTTTGTGTGCCCACCAGCCCCTTCCAAGGACTCCCACAGCAATGTCACAGGCCTGGACCTCTGTTCAAAGAGATATCTTGTGTTTCAGATGCTTGCTTTTCAAGGACACTCAGGGACAGGCATGGTTCCATATCTCTGCTCAATCCCAGCCCCATGGGGATATAAATCTTCCATTCCCTGTGAGGTCTAGCTATTCTGGAAAGTGGGAAGGATCTCAGTGGGGTTTACTCCACTTTTTCAGATATGGCTTTAATGAGCTCAGCCCAGTGCATACCCACAAGGGCTACCCAGGAACTTGCAGAAACTTCTGGTTCACTGTGGTCACCAGAAGAATATGAATGGAGTTGCTGTCAGTGGCTTTCCTCTTTGAAGGGAGGCGCAGTGTCCTGAGGCCAAGAACAGAGGTGGGACCTGACGACTGTGTTCCTGGATGGTCTCCAATTCCTTTCTGTGCAAGACAGTGGTCTCAGGCTGTTGTGAGAAAATAGGTGTGACCCTGGGACGCATCACAAATTGGTTGGTCTCTTGTTCCCATGTCACTGATGGATGCATGTCTCTGGAGGTTGGAGGGAGCTGCTGAGGCTGGCAGAGATAAGCACAGAGTGCCCCATTCCTGCTGTTCAGTGGGACTAAGAATGGCCAGGAAGAAGGGTGCTGCCCTAGGAGAGGCACAGGGTCCCCCACAACGAGCTCAGCTCAGGAAGCAGATTCTCCTTCACGCTGATCCTGCTGCGCTGTCGGGCCCTCTCACCTGATGAGTGACACCTTTGTTGACCTGGCTGCCTGCCACACACCGACACTTTCGGGGAAGGGGCCTGGTTGAGTCCGCTCGGTTACATGAGTCAGCACCAGGGTGGAGGCCACAGCCCAAGCCAAACAGCTCAGCAGGGACAAGTGACATCCTTCCTCCCCACGGGAGATGACGGGACCCATGGGGGAAATAGAATAATTCTAACCAAGTCTAAGTCACATACAGAGACTGGGACTGTTCTAGTTTTTATACAGATTTTAGAAAATAAATGCCCTTGAGCACATTTCAGTGGCTGTCACTGATTATTGTTAAATCATCATTTAATACACTGGCACCTGTAACAGGGACTAAGTCTGTGCCTTAATGTGCTGATGGGGGGTTTGTGCTGACCCACAGAGGACTGACGCAATAGGTGCCTCTGCAGAATAACTGGGCAACAGGCTACTCCTGAAAATCATTGGCTGGATTTGACCCAGAGGTAATGCACAGCCCACAAGACTGAACAAAGAAGATTGGGAGCCCAAGGAAGTTTGTTGAGAGCTAGAACGCTTCCAAACATAGTTTCTCTTTCTTTGATGGTTTTGCTTGCTGCGGTATTCTCCAGGGTCTGGAATGGCACTGGGCTCATAGCTACTGTTTGGGGAGAGTTTGTGAAATGAATGCTTTAGAGCATCCAAGGGCCATCTCTGTGGGGTAGACAGTAGATCAGTGCCTGCCCATGGCCTGCCATGCCTGAAAGCCATGTACAGAATTCCTGGGACAGTCACCTGCGGACAGGTACCAAAAAGACCTAAGTACGGGGACCGAAAGGAGGTGTCATTTGTCCCAGACTCAACCAGCTCCATCTTCAGTATGCGAGAGTTTCTGAGGCACCCTCACATTAATTGTCCCATCCTGTATTTTTTGAGCATGCTCAGAATCAAGGAGCCTCAGTTTCCAGATTTTTCAAGGAGACTGCTTTGTCATCATCAGCACTTTTGAGGAGAGACTTGTTTCCCATTGCTACCCAAAGTACCCTTGCTTTCAAGTTCAAACCAAAAAGTAGCAGAGTGATTGTTCTTCAGGCAGATTCGGTGCAGAGTAACCACAAGTGCCAGCCCTTGCGATGGTTTCTAATTGAATATGACTTTCTTCGTTAACGCCTGTCCTTGCCCCCAGCAGCAAACTGACAACTAGGACTTGCTTTTGTGAGGCGAAATGATGGAGCTGATAACCAACAGCTTGTATTAATTTTTCCTGATAATCTCACGGTACTTTTAATGAGATCGGTGACAAACATGCCATTTCTGGGGCAAATTAATTTGTCCTTGCAAAACAGGGTGTCAGCAATTTTTATTTCCTTTGTGTCTGACATCTAACGGGCCGTGTTTTCAATGGCAATTGCTCCGACCTCATATTTTCGGCTGCACTGCAGGGAGGACAAGATTTTGCCAAGAGCAATAAAGTCAGCACAACCCAAATTAAAGCAGGTGATCAACATTTGGAAAGTGGTATGCTGATATTTTTCACTTTGTTTTCCACGGTGAAGTGGGCTGTGATGGAGCAAAGGGCCAAAGAGATGTTGAAGAAGGCAGCCAGGTAGCTGCTCAGCCTCCACAAAATGTGGCCACGAGGAAGCAGAGTCAGTGTGCAGCCTGACCCTCGCTCCTTTGTGTACGTTCGCATACTGAGGTCAGTAACCAAGGAAATAGCATCCCCTCCCCACCCCCGACTCTTCCAGTTTCTCATTTCCAAAGTCTCCTTGCCTCCTGCACCCAGCAAACAAATCAGTTTTAGCTTTCTATCATGGCCAAAAGGTTTGGACCACAATATCCTCCATTAGGGCAGTCTTCATCTTCTTTGCTATACATTTTTTGCATTTCCTCCTTTAATAACAGCTTAGGATGACATATTGCACTGGGCAGTTCATAGAATCCCACTGAAAATGAACCATTACTTTCTCAAGCTCGGGCAGAAAGAAACCTGCATGTGGAATCCACTAGCAGGGGTGTAGATTGTAACTGCCCTAGAAGTTTCAGTTGGGCCTTGCGTGCTTTTCAGAGTTCCATCATAAAAGAGAAAGGGTTGCTGATGTCTTTTATGAGCAGCAGGAGCCTGGACAGTACTCACTCAGGATGTGGTCTTTCCATGGATAACAGTATAAGTGGCAGGCGGGTTTGACAGATCTCTTTCCATCTTCTGTTCATTTCATCAAGAAAGCAGTTAAGACCAAGGGAGGCTGTCTTCATCCTGATAAAGGTCAGAATCACTGGCATGCCTGGCTGTGAATAAGACCATCCTGAATGCAACTTAGCAAGAAATGGTGAGGCTGGGAGCCTGCAGTGCTATGTGACAGGGGCCAATTCCCCTTCCTTTTGGCTTCTGATTGACAACTGGGGGCAGCCGGTAGGTGATGGCTTTGCAGGGAAAGTGCTCACCTTCCTTTGAGTCAAAATCTACTTTATTACCTTACCTGGGGTGAGAAAAAGCAAACCCTACTGGGAATTTATTATCAGGCAGACAAGCCTAGGACCCACTGTAATTCAGGAAATGCTGGGTAGTTAGCAGATGTTTTCAACATTGCCATGAATGTTCAAGCTAAATAGCACCTGTGGCCCCACATGGACATACTTCTGTCCTGTGTCACACAGCCTATGTGGCCCAGGCTGACATTACTGTGCACTCAGTGCCATTGGTTAGCGATTCTGGCTCTGAAGAAAGTTTTTTTTTTTTCATTTGTTTGTTTCTTTAGCATTGGTGATGGATCTTAGAGCCTTGAATATGCTAGGTAAGGCCTCTCCTATGGGGCTACCTCCCCCTTAATTTTTAATTCCAAATCATCTTGTTCAAAACCAGTGTGGAGGGTAGCATTCTGGGTCACAAATCCTTCCCAGGAGTTTTGGTTGAAGTGATTTTGAGGGAAATATATCTTTTCTGATGCCCACAGGGCATGTGGATATGGAATGAAGTTATTCCTTTACCTGGAGAAGAATAAAGACAAACTTTAAAACTGTCAAAAAATGACAGCTCTCCCAGTTACTAGCACCGCAGTTTGGAGTGTAGCTGCAGCAGGAAACAGCTCTATTCTGCGCCTGCCTCCCGTCTCTGTCCCATCGTTTAAGATGTGAGAACCCCAATTCCCCCAGCCTGAGCCCCACCTCGGGCATCGTGTGCTTTGCCTGACTGTGAGCATACCAGGATCCTCATCGAAAACAGCATTGGTAGTTTGGGGAAATAAGTAATTAGTGATGTCATAAATAGGGCAGGATAAAATTTTGGTTTTGATCAAAGGCTCTCCAGTCACTTCACAGTGTCATTAAACTTAATACTTAAAAAAAGGATGAATGAAGTGCTTTTCCTGCTTAGTGCCTGGGCCACTGACAAACTGAAGTCAATTCCCAGCAAGAGAAATTACGCTTCGCTATGTACTGTATTTCTGAATCAGTCTCTGCTCTTCCGGTTCTGACTCAGGATGTGGCCACGGTGGCCCCGAGCGTGCCAGGTGCTTTCATACTTGACTAAGATGAACGTCTCCTCTGGGGCACGTGGAATCACATCTGTGACCTGAAAGACACGGCTTCGAAACGATGACAATGCTCAGAGACAAAGAAGAAAGCTGGGTATTGTACACAAGTGACTGGTCAGACCTGTTCTTCCACACCTTCACTCAGGGTTGAGGCTGGGTGATATCTGGAATTTCCCTACTTCCACCCAAGTTTCATCAAATCACCTATCTTCACTGCATGTGATTATCAGTGTATGTAACATAATATATGTAACAGATAAACAGGTACAAATAAATATGATTGTGAGTACTAAGTATGACTTTTATATAAGTGTATTTGTGATTATATATTTATAAAATAAATATCAATAGATGTGGTTAAACAAATGAGTGAAACTTCTTTCTTTCTTTCTTTCTTTCTTTCTTTCTTTCTTTCTTTCTTTCTCTCTTTCTCTCTTTCTTTCTCCTTTTCTTCAGATTGAACCCAGGGTCTTGGGCATGCTAGGCAATTGCTCCTCCAAGACCTGAACCTTCCTTTACACCAGTCTCAATGTCTTAAGTAGTTACTATGACTTTTGCACTTCATACAAGTATTCTTTCACTATGTATACAATGAGTATTACTAACAAGTTGATTTTTATTTAGCCTTATGAAATAGAAAAATTGCTTTCTGGTATTTTGGCTATCCTCAAGTTAAAAATAGAATAACTTTATAATTTAGAGTGTATCTTATTTTCCTCTCAGAAAATTACTACTTTCTAAATTTTGGGTTTCTTATTTTAAAACAAAACAAAAACGAATTGCAGTAGAAACTAGCAAATAGATATGTGAATGATATTTGAATATTAAATTAATATTTTAAAAACAATGTTGCTAAAAATCCATTCCAGATGCATGGCAGTTTAAATGGGAAAAGTGAAACAATACTACTTTTAAAAGGAAATAGAGGAGGATAACTTCATGCTCTTGGCACTTAATTAGGACACAAAAAGCACCATAAAAGAAAGCAGCAGAGAAGCCACTGAAGTAATATTGGGTAGAAATTAATCCCCTCCATCTGAGTGAAAAAGGTTATTGGAATTAGAACAGAAAAACCAAGATGGCCGGTTTCCCTCATCTTGGAAAGAGGCCTTTGAGGCGTATCACTGTGCAGACTCTGTGGGGAGGAAGTCCACGGTGGTGGCAACAATGAATGATTTCATCTTCACCATCACATGGGGAGGGGCCACTGTGTGACACGGCACTGCTTTTAGATGGTGACCCCAGAAATTAGATACAAGGAAGCTGAGGAAACTGAGGCTAATGAAGTCAGATGACTTGTCCCGAATTGGGCCCATTTCCAATGGTAATGGGACAGTATGGGCCTTTGTAGCCATAAAGGGACATATCCTGTGCTCTCGATGTCGGCCTAGGGCTGTGTTGGTAACCTCGGCCCAGAGGTTCCTGAGCACAGCTTTAGTTCTAGTCGGCTCTCTCCCTGTCTTTTCTGGCCACATTTTCATTCTATTTTGCTTCACTCAGAGCAAAGGTCAACTGTTCGATTGAAATCTCAGAGTGTAATATAAATTCTAAACAAAGCAGATATATACACAAAGAAACTGTCCTCTTAACTTTCCTTCCTTGTAAGCCAGAGTCCCAAAGGAAGTTTCTTCAAGTTTAAAGATCCTGTGATACAACTGGAGGATAGAGAACAATGCAGACATCCCCTCCCTTGAAGTTCAAGGTAATTCAAGATGCCACAGCCGTCAGAGAAAGGTGTCTTGGGACCTGACTCTGACCCAATATCCTTGACTCTCTATTCCCTCATAGTGCCTAGTATGCTTCATGTTGCAGGCAATTAACAGCTGTCAGATTCATGGAGAACAAAATAATCACGCTCATTTTGGGGGCTCAGGCTATGAGCACTTGAGCGTATTAATATCAATTAAAAAATCCTAACTGCCATCTGCTCAGGTTAGCAGCATGAAGAGAGTCAGGTGTAAATGCCTGGATATCACAATGTATTTGAGGCATCTGCTTTTTATAAAGTTACCCCTGTGATTGAGACTCAAAAGGAAACTTCCAGGATGAATGTTCAAGTACTGTCAACATGATTTAGGGTGTGAAGAGAAATGCGTAGCACAGTATTTTTAATTGACACGCAATGATTGTCTATCTATTTATGGGGTAAGTGTAGCATCTCAATCCATGCATACAAAGTGTAATGCTCAAATGTTTATCATTTCTTTGCTTGGGGAACATTCAAAATCCTCTCCGCTAGCCATTTTGAAATATACAGTCAATTATTGCCAACCATAGCTACTATGCTTTGGAATGTTGGAAGTTATCTTCCTGTGCCACTGCACGCCTGTACCCATTAACTAGCTTCCTTTCCCCACCCTCCTCCACATTTGCTGACCGCTCTTCCACTCTCTACTCCTGAGACCCTGACTCTTTTGGCTTCCACATATAAATGAGGTCATGCCATATTTGTCTTCCCTAGGTTTTGCATAGATTATTTCATGTGTGAGCTCACACACATGTGCCTGTGTGTGCACATGTGCATGTTTCAACTTTGGCAATCTCAGGGATGGGCAGATTTCTGTGGAGGCTGCAATTTCTCTGCATACCCCAAGTGGCAGATCAGAAATGGCATTTCCTTTAATCTCCAAACCAATCGTTCTAAACACTCATGGCTCAAAGTGTGGCCCTTGGATGGCGGCAGTGGTGTCCCCAGGAAGCGGGTTAAAAATGCAATTCCAAGTCTCAGCTCAGAGTTCTCTATTCTCAGTGTGTGTTATGCAAAGATGCTGGGGGATCGCAATGCCCTTGGGCATTTGAGAAGCTGAGACACACTGCTTTAGACCTTGAACATGTTTTGTTTTGTTTTGTTTTGTACTGGAAATCGGACTCAGGACCTTGCATTTGCCAGGCAGACACTTGTGCCACTGAGCTATATCCCTGACCGTAGACCTTGAGCATGGATGGTCCTCTCTACCACGCTCTTCCAGGCAGGTTTCTGTGGTTCTCCACACCCTTGCTTTGATATTTTAGTAATGAAACATGGCTAGAGGCTGAGTATTTAAAAACATGTTTGACTTTTTAATGTTTGTCTGACATGGCACCCATAGCCTGGGGTTGCTTAGTTGTGTGTCTCGTCACTTTACCAAGATCACTTTCTAAGATCTCTGGAAAGAAGAAAAGTTACAGACAAAGTGGATTATAGGAGCCTGTGGAGCAGGGGAAGTCTGCAGCGTCTGGCTGTAATTGGGGCTGGGTCCACAGGTCTCTGAGGCATTTTCTCTGGAGACAAGGTCCCAGTGTGCCCTCGCTACCAGGTTGTGTGAGCAGAGTGTTTGGAGTTGGGTAACAGCCCTTCTTTAATCCCTTTGCCTTTGATTGCAATGCTTTTTATATGATAAAACAAGCAAACAACACTTCTCCCAAAATATCTAGATAAGAAATATATGAAATCATGTCATGTCTGTTCGACTTTTTCACATAAATGACTCATGGATTGAAGGCCTAGGTAGTTTTAGGGTGTGTGTTTATCTCCCTATTCTCAGTTTAATCCTCTAGAGTTTTCTTAACATTTCCTCTTTGACATTCTACTGTGAATTCACAGCGAGCATCACCCTTACATTCCCTTTCCCCCATACATCTTCCCAGCAGGCACACTGGCCCCAACTCTGGCTCCTTCCACCGGCTTAATTTCTGTCCTTTTCTCAGCCTGGGTTCTGAGGCCCTGCCTGGGGTATGGATTCCAATTCCACTGACTCACTGCTGGATAAAGGCTGGAAGGATTGAGGGTAGTTTAGTGGGACAAAGGAAAAGATTGGCTTGGTAACTCCCAAGACAGAGCTGGTAGTGAAATAGTGTCCAGAAAGAAAGCAAAAGGATGCTTCTGTTGCAGGGGTCAGGGGCTGTCTTCACAAAGGGATCCTTCGCAAAGTGAATCATTCATACAAAAAGGACACCTTCCTGTGATGCAAATACAATTTACTTAAACGCCTGCATTGGCATCTCAGGATTTCTTAAAACAATGCACACACCCAGCACACATAAAAATACATTCACAGATGGCCAGATATAGCAGTCAGAGCGATGCCAGCCACTGTCCAAGCAAACCTCAGCCAACCAGTGGCTCAGTGCTCCTGTAACAGCCCGGCGAGGCTGCCCCCCGGGGTGGCAGACCCTCTTGTTCTCTGCAAATCACAGGAGACCCGTGGTGCCCTGCTGTTCTCTGAGACCTTGGAGGCCTCTGCGGGCAGCTAGCAGGCAGAAGAAGAATGGAAAAACTTCACAGGTTTCTCCAAAGCATTGACTTGGAGCAGGCTCACATCATTTCCCCTTCATCACCTGCTGGGGACAACGGGACTGCCTGGTGGGCCACAGGGGAGGAGCTGGGCTATGCAGACTTTGGCCACGACTCCTCAGTGTGAAGAGATGCATCCCATTTTGGTCATCAGGTCTCATGACCTCCATGTCATACCTGCTCCTGCTCAGGCTGCAAAGCGGATTTCCTTGGAGATGTGCAAACTGCAATGCACAAGCTTCAGTGCCTGTGGGTGGCCTTAGCTCATGGAGAGAGAATTGCGCTCCTAGGGATGTTTGTTTGCCTTTTGGCAGGCGTGGGAGGAGAAGCAATGATCCCAGGGACTTTCTGTGCTTTGCAGAGTCTGCTGACATCATCCTCATGGTGTTGATTTTAATTAAAAATCAAAAAGGACAATGGTACAGGAAGTGAACTACTCAGAAGCAGCTTTCTGGCTGTCATCTGTGGAGATGAGCTTGGGGCTGGGGGTTCCGGGGTCCGGGCTGTCACTAACCTGTAAGGCACGGGTGGATTTTATCTTGGCCCTGGTTCCAGTGTCTCTGGGTTCCTG
>RJWM01014228.1:0-51061 GCA_004363535.1 Dasyprocta punctata | reverse complement strand
GAGTAAAGTAACTAAGATATACAACAACAGTATTAACTTTTGTATATGGACTTTATATCTTTCAACTGTGTTAAGTTCATTTATTCTAAGAGTTTTTTGGTAGTGCCTTTAGGATTTCTGTGTATAAGATCAAGTCATGTAAAAAAAGTGACAGTTCAGCTTCTCATTGGATGTGTTTTTATTTCTTTCTCTTACCTGACTGCTCAGGCTAGGACTTCCACTACTGTGTTAAGTGAAAATGTTAAAAGTAAGCATTTCTGTCTTCTTTCAGATCTTAGGAAGAAAGTTTTCAGCCTTTACACAGTTTCATGCAGTGTTAACAATTTATTTGTTGTATATGGCCGGACATATCCTAGACAGCCCTCAGTATTTATCAAAACAGCAACAGCCACAAGAAACATATTTGGCCAGCAGGTAAAAGAAAGAATGTTAAACATCACCAGTCATAGGTGAAATGCAAACCAAAGTCACAGTGAAATATTACTTCTCCCCAAAAGAATGGCTGTTAAAGAGACAAAAGATAACAAAGAGTGGTAAGAAGGGGAGAAGATGGAAAACCTTGCACACTGTGGACAAGAATGAAAAGTAGTTCAACCCTTACGCAAGACAGCTTGGGGATTTCTCAAAAAATTAAAAATAGCACTCCCACGTAGTTTGCAATGCTGCTACTTTTACATGTATCCAAAAGAGGTGAAATTCGTGTGTCAGAGACACAGCTGCATCCCTGTTTGTTGCAGCACTGTTAACAATGGCCGGGAAGTGTAAAAACCATGCGTGTCCAGCAACTGATGACCTTATAAACACAGCGGGGTCTGTATACACAGTGGACTACTGCGTAACCGTAAGAAGTGGAATTTTGTCGTTTGCATGTTAAGTAAAATGAGCCAGACATGGAAGGCCAGTTGTGCAAGACCTCACTCACGTGTGGAGTCTGAAATTGCTGAGCTCCTAGAATTTAGGAGTAGGATGGTCATTGCCAGATGCCGCACAGTGTAGAAAGGAAGCAGGGCAGGGTGGAGAAAGGCCGATCAGAGAGTATTAAATTAAAGTCAGATTACAGTAAGTTCTGTTGTGAAGCAAGTCCATGATGTCAGATACTTAGTTATGGTACAGTTTTTTTGTTAAAGTTTTAATTAATAAAGAAAAGCGACATGGGGGAAAAGGGGTTTCACTTACTGGACCTGCAGACTTAACGTCAAGGCGAGAGGTGGAGACACCCCCCTCCAGTCCCGCAGCCTGGGGCCTGGTCTCTCACAGGAGGACGGCCGGGCGCCTGCGCTGGACCAGCCTGCTGGTAGCATCACTCCCTTGGGACCTCACAGCTAAGGTGTGCTCTACTTTTGATTACATGATGGAAAATCAAAATACTCGAAGAATTTTTTTATTTTGGGAAGTAGCTGTGCAGAACTGACTCCCAGCCTTGTCTCTAAATTTAAAAACTCACCCGGTAATTCTAGGCTTTTACAAGCGCTGTCATTCCACCAGCATCATCCTCAAAGGCTGATGTCTTCTCATTTTTGTGGCACGTAACTGCTGCTGAAATTAGAAGTCAAAATTGGATAATGGATTTTTTTTTCCCAGTACAGGGGATTGAACTCACAACATTGTGCCTGCCAGGCAGGTGCTTAAGGTAACTGATTTTTGATAAGTGATTATGTCCTTAAAATGTCACTACTCAGTATGCGTGAACTCTCCAAGTTGTCGCGTAATGGGCTCCAGTGTCGCGTTGCCAGCCCTTTACCTCCTATTCTGGAGACCGAGGCCGTCTGTGAGAGGTTGCCCTGTGACTCCTGCCTCACTGGTGTTTATTCACACAGGCAGAGGTTTTTGTCACTCATGATATTCAAACAAAACCAGAAGAGCATTTAAAAGGTAAACCATCGCCCTGCCAGTGTAAACTCTGAGCCAGTACTCCAGGATGAGGCCAAGGAAATCGCCCTTTCCCAGGCTGTTGCCTGACTCGCCCAAGAGGATCCCGTTGGTGAGAGGACCCTGCACAACATTGGCTGCAGGGCGAACGATCGCCCAGGGCCTCACATTGCTGGAGTAGAGCAGCGATGAACGCTGACGGTTTTTACATTAATTGATGCTTTGATGTGGAGCAGTAGTAGAACTTGTGCCTGAAATCTGGTCAGAGTAAATAGTGAGAGGAGCTGCTCGACATAGCAGGTGGTTCTCCCGGAGGGTGCTGGCATCTCAGGGAGGCCGGGAGTCGTCCTGAGGGAGCCGGGTCCAGAGCAAGGACCCAGAGAGAGCGCAAGGCTGCCGCCCAGGGAGCCGTGGCTGCCGCTCCCCAGACCTTCGGCATTTGCGTGTCCAGATCCGGGGTTCGGGAACGTCTGTTACACTGTGCTCCTGGAAGTTTAAGCCAAGACCTGCAGCAGTATGGCGGAGCATTCTGTGAGGAAGAAAACAGATGCCGCAGGAAAATCATACGACAGCCTGGAGGATTTTAAGTCAGAAGTAGCACGTGAGCTCCCTCTTTGTAACTGGCAGTGACCAAGGAACTCTCCAAGTTGAGGAGATGTGGATGCCGGGAACTTTGTGTGCGTAAGGGGCAGGTTCGGAGCGCAGACTGACACCCAGAGGGTGGCGGAGACCACAAGGCTGAGGGCAGGGTGATCTCAGCCCAGGCGGGGGTGAGCACCTCACAGAGCAGGCGGCGGAGGTGAAGCCCAGGGGAGCCGGCACCGTCAGGAGCCGGCCGCGACTGAGGAGTCAGCATGGCGCCCGCCCCTAACTCCTGTCCTGTGCTTTGCAACAGCCCCTGCCCCAGGGGGCTGAAGGCCTGGGGGCGGAGCACAGCCCTCGGCCTCTGGGGCCCGGGTGAGTGCACCGGTCCCCGGGGTCCCCGCCTCCGCCCGGCGGCCTGCGCTTCAGGTCAGGTCAGCCTCGGTCCGGGCAGCAGGGGCCTCCGCGGCTTGCGGTCTTGGTGCTTCTCACACTTCTGTTAGGGTCGCGTCTGCTCTAAGCAGTGCGCCGGTTTGCGGGGTGCAGGCCCACTGCAGGCACGGTGAGCGGCGGGAAGGCTGGGGAGTCCAGGCTGAGGCCTCAGTTCGCGCCCTCAGGCCGCCGCCCCGTCACCTCGTTGGTCGGGTCGGTCACTGTGCCCCTCGAGGGTTGGGGGAGAACACGCGCTCCGCTCCTGGATTAGTCACTGATTTCTCCTTTTGGAGTCCGTTGCCTTCGTGAAATTTGACTTTTACGATTTCTGTGCACTTACTCACGTGAGACTGTCGCTGGATCACCCTGGCGGCCGCCGTGTGGTTGTTCGCGGCCTGTGAGCGGCGTTCCTCCCGCCGCCGCGCCTGCCCGGGCCCGCCCGCCCCTGTGAGTGCCCTTCCAGGCAGCGCCCATGGGGCTGGGTCCCCGGGCTTGGCCAGCACCTGCCCTGCTGCCTCCTGTGCCGGCGCCAGCTCCGGGACTGTGTCTGTGGTGGGTGGCAGCACCCGGCCGCCCGCCTAGCTCTCAGTCCCCGCCTGCTGTCCTTTGGGGCCGCATGGCTGCTAGCCACTCTGCTGGGACAGTCGGGGGATATATGGGAAAGGTCTCAAGCTAAAGGTTAAAAACAAGATGTCATAAATTTCCTGGCAAACAAGTCAACTTTTTGTTAGTCTTTCTGAGACCAAGAGAATCAAAGAGCGCCATGTCCAACCACTCCCCAAGAGACGCAGAAGAGTCTGCATACAGGAGTGGAAAATCAGATTTAGATTATTTGTGTGCCTCCGGCGTCACCACCAGTGACCTGTGTGACGTTCGGCAAAGCACCGACTTCCGGCCTTCTCCTTCCTTCCGGCATGAAGCTTTCGAGCGCTCATCGGGAGGACTGATCGAGCGGCGGTTGCCAGGGACCTAAGCAAAAGCGGGTGAAGATAAGTGGCTCTTTCTAGTGCCTTTTGAGAAGCGAGCTCATTTCTTTTATGAAAGTAACATTTCCACTTTTCTCATGGTGCCGTTTATTCACTTAAAGTTCCTTCTGCTGTGCAGGTGGGACAGCTGCCCAACAGGTCCCAGAGGGACCCGGCTTCCTAGGGTGCAGCTGCCCTTGGCGTCACCGTGAGTGGACGGAGCTGATGTCCTAACCAGTGGCGGGGGCTGGGCCGTTATTGACAGGGCCGGAGCTTTGTATTGTGTGAGCTTTGTGTTGTGTGTTTCCCTGGTGCCGAGTCCACTGGGAGAGGGAAAACATCTCCGTGCCAGCTCGGAGTGGAACACCCTGCTCGTGTTCATAAGTGAGCGAAGACACCCAATAGCCTCGCTGTCCGACCCGACTGTCCCACCAGCAGTAAGGCCCGTCATGCCTTCGTATCCTGCTTGACCTCTCTGCTGAACCCGCGATCTTCAGCCTATGGGCTGTGGAGTGGGACTGGCAGACCGCGTGTGTTCTTGCACATGTTTGTGAAGGGCAAATATGTAACGTACTCATGAAGGAGCCGAAGGCACTGTGTGGCTGCCTTTTAACAGCAGGTGAAAACCGCTAGTGACTTTACTATTGATATTGTTAATCTCTTATCGCATAGAAGCTTTTTCATTTCAAGTTTATTTTTATCTTGAGAAAACTCTATTGTTAGTTAAATGTGTATTGGGTGCTAATCTCTTCATTAATACTACTCCACTACAACAGCCAACTCTTGCTAAAATAATTGGCCCTGGGGCACTGCTTGGCTTGGGGAGTGAGTCTTCTGTCAATTAAGTGTAACTGTCTAGAGCAGACCTGGAGCAATCCCGTAGCGTTGCTTCTCTGGGCGCAGTACGGAGGCAGCTTTCTTTGTATCCTTTAGTGGCCGTCACTCTGCAGGCCCCTGAAGCTGATAAGTAATAGCAACGGTAGGAGTTGCGTTGTCTTAAAGGTCAGTGAACTACACAGAAGTCAAACAGGACTGGCTGATGTTGAGTCATTGAGATGGACAATGTGTTATCGTAATATTTGTCTCCAGTGACTGACAGGAAGTTTTTTATGAGGGAGTTATGAGGGTGATCTTGACATAAACCATCTGTCAAGCCATTTATGATAGCATCCAGTTCAAAAAGTACTTTTTTCAGCATTAACCATGCAATGTAAATATTTAAAATTTGGTTTTGTTTCTGTTGAGAGAAAGCAGAGGCTGAAATGGTAAAGTGGGGTTATAGAAACTGTGTATTTCCAGATCCTTCTGAAATCCAGCTGAAAGACTGGGGTTGTTTACTGAGAAATGCATATTACAATATTGTAGTATTTGTCTTGTTCCAAATGTCCTTTGAATTGCCTAGGATTTTATCCTGGAGATGTATTGCAAGTGATTGCTGTGTTTTTCCACTCAGCTCCTGAGTTCCGATTTATCCTCTCTGCGAAGGAAGCCAGTGAGCACTCGCGGGGGGCTCACAGGGCTCTGTCACCTGAGGAGTGTGGAGTGTGGAAATGCAGACTCCACTGCCATTTAGTTACCAGTGTGCAGAGGTGTGTACCCTCCGAGGGCGCTCCAGGGTCGTCCTTTGCTGTAGGACTTCCTGGATAGTGTGTGCCCTCCTGCTTGGTGGACAGATTCAGACTGTATTTCATTTGTCTAGGTTCTTGCATTCCTCAATAAGTAACAGTGAAATCCCACAATAATATTGACCGCAATTTAGTGCAAACCCACATACAGTAGTTGCGTCAGTGTTTGTGTTGTACTGTGTGAGGAGTGTGTTTGTGTGTAGGGGGAGTTAACCTATAACCTGCATGGCCTAAGACAGTGCCGAGTGTGCTGATGGGTACCCCCAGAAGAGCTGCATTCTGACCCCAACACAAATATGGGATATGGGAAAGGGAAAGCAGACAGAGTGGAACAGGTCGCAGGGGCTGACAGCATTGGGACTATCTGGACCCAGTCGGCAACAAAAAGAAAGAACAGATTTATAGATTCTGGTAGTGTGAGTTCTGTTACTTGGATGTTCACCTGGGTGAGTTCTATATCTCATTCCTTAGCTCCTGATATATTTCCAGATTTTCTTAGAACTCTTTAGGAACAGGGCAGATCCAATTACAGAGATATCAGCACTTCTATTGAGTCAAATTGGAGGAAGCAGACACCAAGAGCCACCTACAAATAACTAACATTCGTGGATATTGACTATTCTTTCATTTCTCACATTAACCATCTGGGAATGGTACTGTTATTAACCCCATTTTGTAGATGCAAAGTCCGTGACTTGTCTGAACCACAGGTGTAAGAGGTGTAGCTTGGGTTAAATTCACATTTGATCTCCCCGGGGATCTGCATCAGGTCTGCATATCCTTCTGTAATATGCAGCAGTCAAGGGAACCTAGAAGTCCTTAATTGACTGCTTACGTGGGTCATTTTGCTTAGGTTGCCCTCTGGGTACCAGAATCCTAAATGTAAGAGAAAAATCAGGAAACCATCATCAAGTTCTCTACCTCTAAAATCACCATGGAATCCCTTGTTTCAGCCTTTTTTAAGAGACAAAAATAGATCAGTTGAGAATGCCCCATTTCATGTTTTTAATGAGAATGATGGTGATGACCCAACCAACTGTAACACAGACATACACTACCAGTGTACGTTTCAGACACGCTGTTGGCGATGTCTCCTTTCTTACTAAGAGTCTCGAGCAGAGGAGGTCTTTTCCCAGCCTGGTCTGGGTGCTGTGACTATGTCAGGGAGCATCAGTGCGTCCCTTTGTAAGATGTTCCAGAGCTTTCAAGCAGAGGTGCTCACTTCTAAAACTGTGGCCTTCCTTAGTAATCATGTGTATGCAACATTTTCAACTTCTGTTTAGAGCCTTTGCTGCCTTTATTTCCCTGACTGCTCTGATTCCCACCCAATGGTTCCATAAGATCCGGGCTAGAAGCTCCATTCGTTCAACCTTCAAAATTGCTCACTCTTGTCACAGTCCTATTCTGACCCAAATAGGGTTCATCTACACACATGATTTTTGCCAGACTCCCTTACAGTATATTCCAAGAAAAAAGAGAATTTCCGAGGAAGTTTTGTGATGCTTTGGAGTGAACACGTTGTTAGCAGCACTAGCAGGTACTCTACCAGCTTCCTCATTTTCATTCTGTTCCTTGTAGTTTCTCACATAACAGCTCTCAAGCACGAAGACTTCTATATTGTAGTCACATTTTTTCCCTCTACAAAAGCCAGAGCTTTGCAAACTTGGAATTCTGGAGGTGGTGCATATTCTCATCAGACAGATATTTTTTAATCCATGCAATTTGGAATATCACTGATACTTGAATCTTTGCTAAGCCCAAGTTGATATCTTCAGTGTCCAGAGTCTTACTCTCAGCCCAGTCTACCTAACATTTTATCTGGGATCCCTAAAGATTTTGACTGAATGCCCTTTTCCATAAACCAAAATGCCTTGCCTTGTACTTTCTGAGTATTTGAGCTGATTGTTTTCTGTGCACCTAGGCTGGGTGCCTTCGTGTGCATCAGAACCCTGGAGAGTTAGATACAGATTTCTGAGGCTCACGCCATCCTCTGTGGTTTGTGAGGCCTGTGGAGAGACCGGAAGCTGTTCTAGCACATTTCCTGGCCATGTTAATGACGCTACCTCTCACCGAAAACTGCTAATCTAGAAACTGCTCTCCTTTTCCAAGAGAAGCTTATCCTCTCAGTAAGATGCCTTCCTGACCTTGAGCCACGCAGGCCTACTTTCTACAGCATTTCTGTGTGGTCTGTGACTTCCCAGCCACCACTGTCCACCATTCTGCATTGTTCTGGACTTTGGGGGAGCAAACCAGCAAAATAAATGAGGTTTGATGAGTCAGGTTGGTAAGAAAATGGAGACCAGTTCACTGGGACCACCAGGGAATGCAGGCCCTGCCCAAGAAATTCACACTTTAGTTTATTTAAAACACTAAGCCTACCTAATACAGTTTGTTCCCAGCTGAATTTGACCCCAGGGAGTGATGGATTAGGAATCTTAAAGTACAATTAAAATGCAGTTTGAGATTTAAGAATGTTAAGACAGACTCCCATAATAAGTTACAGTGGTTTGCTTTTCTGTTATATGAAACCAGTTCTAAAAATAACTTTCAGTATATTAGAACTAATTTCTAATTAGGGAGCTACCCATTAACTTTGATTGTATTGACTGAGTCATGAGATAAATAGGAATTAAAAAGTTCATGTAATTGATTAGCTGGGCTGCCATAACTTTGTTTTTGCCATTATCTAAAATTTAATTGTTGTGTAGAATTTCCAGATGTTGATTTTGGACATTTTATCATGCATTTTACTGCCCATGAGCAGTTTCTATGTATTTGTTCTCTGAGCTTTTCATGTTTCTTGGATGTAGAAAAATCAATTAAAATGATGCAAGTGTTTTTGAAACCTGACCAGACTTTTGTCTTGGTTCTCCCAGAAGGTCTCTCCATGGAAATGTGTGATGGGGAAGCAGCCTGAGGCTTTCTGACCAAGGTCCTCACAGCGTTGGCCGTGCGGTGTTCACTGAACGTGTGCAACACCCCGAGCTGGGGGGCTCTGCCTCGGGGACTGGCAGATGAGAAACGGCCGCGTGTTCCCAGGGGTGTAGGATTTGTTTCACGAACCGCCCTGGTGCAGCTGTGGTGCGATCTGGTGCACGGTTCATTTCTGCTGTCCGCGGTGGCTCTGCCTGTGTTCCCTGGTCCTGGAGTGGAGAGAGGGTGGCCCGGGAGGTGCAGACCTTTACCTGCAGCCCTGCCGCCTCCCTCGCCCTGGAGGGGCTGTGCTCAGCAGGAGTGGGCCCCACTCTCTGTGCCTCCCCAGGGCTCCAGCTGGCCCGCTGGCCAGCACTCACTGGCTCAGCATGGGCCTCGGCTGCAAATCCGCCAGGACCTTTGCTAGGCGCCTGCTCCGATGGGTCAGCGCTGCGGCCGGCAGATGTCCCTGCTCTCCCTCCTTCTCCAGCATTGGACAGTGGAAAGGAGGGGCCCAGGCGCAGCTCTGGGGACAAGAGGCGGCTGGGGCCCCAGCCCGGCCCTGCGTGGCCCGCAGTGCGACACACCCTGGGTCTCAGAGACGCCATTTACATTTCTATACCCTTGCTGTCCAGACTAGTGTCTGTTTGCTTGTGTTGACACCTGTCTTTTGTTTGCATTCTTTGTTTGTTTAACTTGTTGCTTAGAAAAGCAAAAAATAAAAGCAAAAAACCAAAACCACTTTCTGCCTAGGAAAAAGAAACAAAAAAACAAAAAAGCCGGTGAGCCGCTGGAGTCCGAGTGTGCAGGCCTGAGTGAGGGGGGCCTGGGAGCAGGGGTCCCCACTCTGATCACTGCACCCAAAGCACCCGGAGGGTGGCAGGCCAGGGTTTTCAGCCCTTGAAAGCCACGCGCTAAGTTTTACCTTCTGAGTCCCTACTGGGCAACTTGAGCTGAACTTTGATGCTCCCCCTCGATCTTACTTCTCCGTAGTGATGAGACCGACCCGGGAGCATCGCTGCCCCGGGAAGAAAGCCCCGAGCCAAGCTTTCGCACAAAGGCTCCTTCCCGAGGGCCCGAGGCTGCAGGAGTTTGGACAAATTGGGGAAGGTCTGCTGACCCCGTTTTTTCACTTCGATGAAGGGAATTCCATCAGTGCTTCTTTTTCAGGTCTTCAGAAGGGTTGAGCAGGGAGGCCCTTTCTCCCATATTTGCCTGTGTTGTGAGGCCTACCGAAGATCTCATTACCCAGACCGGCCCGGGGGAGATGTCCCTCTGCTTTTCTGCTAGAGGTTTTACACTTCTCAGTTTCATGCTGAAGTTTTAATCCACTCAGTTTATTTTTATCTACGATGTGAGTTTAGGGTCTCATATTACCTTCTGTACGTAGATACCGAGGTTTGCAACATCTGGTCTTTTTCACAGGTGCTAACACCTTTTATTGAAAACCAGTTGACAGTGAATGATGGGATTACCTGGGGACCTTCCACCCTTCCCTGGCCCACGTGCTGCTTTTTGTGTTAGTTGCATGCTGTTTCCATTGCTATAGGTTTGTAGTTTGCTTGGGAATCAAGTCGTGTAATACCTCCAGCTTTTTTCTTTTTGCTCTGGATTGCTTTGGCTATTGAAGTCTATTGAGGTTCCATGTAAATTCAAGGATTGTCTTCTTATTTCTTTGAAAAATGACATTGGAATTTTGATAGGGATGCATTGAAGCTTTGGGTGACTTGGAAATTTTCACAAAATGAGTTCTTCTAGCCAAATGAATATGGACTGTCATTCCACTTAATTGTGTTGTCTTCAGTTTCTATTATTAATGTTTAATGAGTTTAACTGTACAATTAATTCGTCATCTTTTTTAGACTTATTCCTAAGCATCTTTATAGATATTTAAAATGTGATTGGTTTTTTAAATTTCCTTTTTGGATAATTTACTGTTGGTGTAAAGAAGTACTGAGTCTTGTTTTTCCATAGCTTTACTTTATTAAATTGGTTTATCAGTCCTGTCAGGTTTTTTGTGTTTGGTCTTAAATTTCTGTGTGTGTGTGTGTGTGTGTGTGTGTGTGTGTGCATGCACATGCAAACCTTAGCTTCCCTTTTTCCTTTGCAATTTGGATGCATCTTAGTTTCTAGAAATTTATTTACTGCTTTTTAATGTCTCACCTACTTTGAAACGTAAGTTCATGAGTGACATTAAATAGAGAACTCGCCCACTGCAGAGGCCGTGGGAGACAGAGAGTATAAAACATTTTAGGAGAACATAGAGGTATATATTTTTTCCTAATTGATTAGCATCAGCTTGTTTCCAAACAGTGTTTCTACTTTTGCTCTTTAAATTACTTCTGCTGTGGAAGGAGAAGATGGAGAGTCCAGGGTCACACGTTACCACTGTTACAGAGAGTTCTCGTGATAGTGTCAGATTTAATCAGCATGACTACCTTTGTTCATGTACTTTTAACAAATAGGGATAGGAGATTGCAGATGAGACCGCTGTTTAGCGGGGTGATTGGTTAATGGAATATCACTGCCTCTCCGCTGCACCATGTTAGTATAGGGAGCTCCGTAAACACCGTCCTTTGGGCTTCGGGCTTTGCTGTCTCTCCTATGGCTGGATATAAAGGCCAATGACAGTGTGGTAAGTCTCTGACGTGGGAACACTAGAGCTGCAAGCTTTTACAGATGTGGAAGACACCTGGCGTGGGGAACATCGCTGGGTGTGAAGGGCTTGAGGGAGTAGCTCACACTCGGCTTCCTGACCAAGTGATAGGATCCCCAAGCTCAGCTTCTTATCTGCAAATCTAAGCCCGAGAGGACGGAAGCTTTTTGAGGTTACCTAGATGGCGTTTGTGGCAATAGCAAAATACTCATGAGCTACTCACTGCCTCCCGTCCCCTCACAGTGCTGGAGCACTGCCTCCCTGTGAGACTGCCCTTGCGTTTGCATAGCTGCCCTGTTCTGAATACAGATATCATGCAGATGAGCATTTCCATAAGGAAGGGTGTGATGAAGAACTCACCAGTGACATTCCAGGGTACACAGTGGAGGGTTTGTTTCCTTACTCAGACTTTAGCTCCCAAGGTATCTACCCACGAGAGGGCTTTCGAAGCAGGTCCGTAGGTGAGGGAGTGCTGGTTATTCTCATGGTCTGCTACCTTTTACTGCTAATAATGTAGGTGTGACCGTTAGCACAAAGCTGGAATGCAAGTCCATTTATGCTGGAAGTATTAGTTGTTATTAATATCCCTTCGGAAGAAAGTGTTTAGAACTTTACAGTCATTCCTGCATGGGGCTACCATAGCAACAATGGCACTTACACATTTCTAATTTTTGCTCCAACTTTCTTTAATCTACTTTGTCACTGCATTGGCAGGAATTCCCTTTGTAGTGACGAGAGTGATTTAACGGTCATTGGGGAGTTATCTGACATTCTTGTGATTTGTTGCAGGGCACAATGATTTGGGTATTTGGATGTTCTTTAAACCCATATAAATTAGACCAGATTTACAGGGGAGAGAATAAGTTTATTTTCTTATTGCAGTTTTTCATCCAGTGATCATGCCAAATATTGCAAGTCAAAATTTAAGGCCAAATGTAACTCAGAAGTGAGCTGAAGAATGGTTGTCTTGCACCAAAGAAAGTATATTTATTCCGCATTTAACCAAGCAATCATTTAAAAGTATAAAAAGCTGTTTAATAGTTGCAAATCATATACCACAAGATTGTTCAATCTGTAACATGAAATGAGCCAAAGAAAGGGGCTGCCAACTTGTTAAAGAGAATAACCATTATCTCAGATTTTTTTTTTTTCTTAGAAATCTTTTGTCTCATGTCAAGTTCTCAGTGATGGCAGGTCAGAGGCCTTTGTCTCTGGAAATGTATTTTGTAAATGCAGCTATTCACAAAATAACCCTGAAGCCATTTAAAAATTTGTGCCATCCATTCAATACATCTATTGATGGCCATTCAGCAAGGCCAGGAAAGTCTGTAGAGAGAAAATCGAATATTAGCTAGGAAGAATGGGGCGAGACGAACAGCTGGGATTCAGGGAGAGCTGGGTAACGGTGGGATTTGGGGAGAGCAGGGCAACAGTGGCGGCGGCTATTGATGCCCTTTTCCCATCCTCATCGTGGTCCAGCAAGTTTATATCTGTAATCCCATGGAAACATTATTGGAATACTGGTGAGTTAATTCCAATCTGCCACCTCCAGTGCAACCCATGGCAAGAATAAAGACACTAAGACATATTTACAGTTACGGGCAGCCAGGGGTCCTGAGTCCTGTCCAGAGGAGGGTTCATGGAACAAAGGCCTCCACCTAGGGCCTGGCCTAGGATTTACTACTTTGTGAAGAAGGAAGTGGCTAGAGGATGAGCGACGGTGAGAATGACGGCAATTCAGTGAGTGCAGTGAGCTGAGCTAGCGAGGAGGCCAGAAAGCACCACTGCAGTATGCAGAGAGGAGGGTGTGCAGGAGGGCCAGGCTGCATAGCACAATCCAGGTAGCATTTAAGGCTTGGGGGGCAGGGGCTGCAGTTCTGATGTGTAAACCTTTTCTGCCCTGGAAAGTCACAGCCTCTCATCTTGAGGCTCGAACCCAGTGGGCAGCCCTGGAGCCATGACTGTGCCATCCCTCTGGGCTCAGTCATATAAAGGGAGGCACTGAGGACCAGGGCTGCGACTCGGCCTCAAAGATTACGCATCGGCATCTCAGCCAGCTCTATTTAAATTGCTTAGAGCCAACTGAAAGGAGGAGATGGCTTGACCGGCTCTGTACACATCGGTATGTGGAGATGGGGCCAGGTTTAGCCAAAGTGGGGGTGACTGTTCTGTATTCAAGGAGAGCCGTCCATATGGTCTGCTGCCGTGGAAGTGAGCACCACTGGCAGGACACCTGCGACGCGAGGGGAGTGAAAGTTACAGAAAGGGCGAAGAACGTGTAGAAGATGGCTCGTCAGGTGTGAAATGTGAAGTTTGTCTGCCTTCTAGGAAATGAACAGGGTGGAGTTTGGAGCCTTTCCTTTTATGGTGTGCGTCAAGTGTTTTGAGGAAACAACTCCAGCACCGCTGAGTGGTGCCAGGGCGAAGGGCAAAGTAGCTGTGTGCGTGACGGTGTGGGGAGGGGAACAGCGCGCGATTCGGATCCGGGGCCCTGCGAGACTCCCCAGGTCAGTCACCAAGCTGTCCTTCCTGTGGGATTGTTGTTGCAAACCACAACAATGACAATGAAACCAAGACCCAAAACCATACAAACCAGGAACTGCTTATCTGTAAGCCGTGTACAAAGCATGCTCTCATTTACTGGAAGGGGAGGATGCACTACGGAGGTATGGCGATTGAGCCGTGATAAAGAAACTCTGCCTGATGGATTGAAAATGCGGCTCGGCAGTAGTTAGTATGATGTTACTCTCTAGTCTTTTACAAAGCAGAGGGCTTAATATATCCTGTCCGCTGTAAAGGAAAGTCAGCTCAAATGTAAGCTGAGTTTACATTTTCTCAAAAGTGGCTACACAGTGAATTGCCATGCCGTTGTTCCTTGTTCTTCAAGCCTTGTTCTCCGCCTCTCCTGGAACGTGCCTCTGATATCTGTTTGAGTGTTCGCGGGCTTCATTTTCCAGGTAGCATTTTACAGTGTTTGTGCCTGTGTGTGAATGTGCGTTTGCACAAATCTGTGTCTCTGTGTCACACTTAAAAGACCAAAAAGTTGGCCCATTAATAAAGCTGTTTTTGGTATTCAAATCTCTACAGTCTTTTCCTAACGTGCATCTGTTTGCCTCCATCAGGTGTGTACTCAGCTATTGAATTTAACAAGTCTGACAGGGATTGTGAATGGGGACTTTGCAGAGTTATCGTCAAATCGGCTGTCCTGTTAATACTGCTTTGAGGTCATCCCTGTGGGTTGTGTACTTTTTCTTCACATGTAAATAAAATGCCATCATGCGTGCTTTTGAGATCTTGAGAGATAAGATATATTAATTTTATGGTTATTGTACCGTTCCCAACCACTCTCCTTTGATTAAAAAATGACTTTTTAACCTTAAAATCTGATCATTTAAACACCATCCTGGAATCTCACGAGGACTGGCGTACTCACTTAAGCTTCCCATTCAGGGGAAGGTGTGAGAAATACGAGGCAGAATTTTATTTAGATGCTTAAAATGCTTCATGACAATAGGCTGCAAGAAAATAGGAGAGTCTTCGGCTGCAGATAAGTCATAATTTTTTTTTTTAATCTTGAAATTTCATTTTCCCTGAGAACTGGGAAGAACCAAACCAAAACAAAACTGTAGAACACCATGAAGCCCACCTGTCGAAGGCCCGGGTTTGCTGTGAAAATGCCAAGGCTTCCACGAAGGCAGCGAGCTGCAGACAGGCGCACCACCCGGAAGCCGCATCCTGACTGCCGGCCTGGGGTGAGCGTGGGGTGAGTCCCGCCGGCGCAGCAGCTCCCCCTAGAAGCCAGGCCGCGCAGCAGGCCATCGGCCCAGGCCAGCGGACGAGGCTCCCTCTGAAGTCACGGCCCCTGCCTGCCATCCCTGCCGTCACCTCCCGAGCGCTGCCTCCTCTCAGATCCGCAAGGCCCTGGGCTCCCAGAGAAGCACAGAGCCTGCTGTGGACGACACGTGCGGGGGATCTGCGTCATGCGCTGCTCTGACAACCTAACCCTGAGACCACCACCCCTGCGGCGAGGAACTGTCTCCCCCAAACCTGCTCCAGGGGACAAAGGTGGGAAGCTGGGCACCGTCACATCAGGATAGCACGCTCTGGCCTGGTATTTAAGGTCGTCTGCTGTCCGGCCGCTAGCCTGCTTCAGCCTCATCTTCCTTTACCTGCTCGGCTGCTCTTACCTCCCAGCTCCACGCAGTCTTTTGAGTAGAGGACGGGTCCTCCTAGCTCTGCACAGCCTTCCCCTTTGCTCGCTGCGCCCCTTTTCTGTAGGTCTGTCTGTTGGACTTACCCGCAATTCAGTTTCAGGACCATTTTTCCCTCTGGCCTCCGTCTGGTTTCCTGAGCGACTGGATCTCTCTGTTCTTCTAGGACCCTGAGTCCACTGGTCATATTATGGACCTTTGGAAGAGCATTTTAAACTCCACTCCCTTTACTGTTTCCCTTTCTGCAGTTGACGTTAAGTGGCAGAAAGTGAAGTGATGGCTTTTTAGCGTTCTCTGCTTATTACTGCAGTGTCACCGCTGGCACACAGTAGGTACTCAATAATTTATCATTTAGCAGTGTGAGATAGGATGCAGAAGACGTGAAGGTGAAATGGAATTAGTTTGGAAGATATGGTGCTGGGTTCTTTTGTGTTCATCCGTTTTCTGTTACTGGTATGAAACACCCGAGGCTGTGCAACATCGTAAATCAAAGAGGATTATTTAGCTCGCAGTTCCGGAGAAGGGCGTGGCACTGATGTGATTTTGGCTCTGGTAAGGACCTCACTGTAGAGGAGATCACAATGGAGGAGCAGGAGTGGAAGAAAACCATCGGGTTGTCAAAGAGGAAGCCCAGGGAAATAGAGAAGGATGGGATCAGAATGGTCGTCGTAACCCTCCGGAGAGAAGCAGTTCAGGTTCCGTGGAGAGCCGCCTTCACCCGCTGCAGTAGTGGTGCCTCAGAGACTTCGCAGTAGGCGTCAGCTCTAATCCCGCCTCCCCCAGCTCTCATCGTGGCTGGGCTGGGGACCAGGCCTCCAGTCCATAAACCCCTGGGGGGACACATTGATGCCACGTCAAAGCCACAGCTTCCGGGTTGATGGTTTAACAATACGGACAAAAGCATATACTCATCTGGAGGAGCTGGGAGGAAGGCTACCAGGAGCTCCACTAAGAGCTCTGTGTGAGCAGTGTCTTTCCAGTCACCTAGAAAGAGGCCTGGGGACCCGGTGGAGGGAGAAATGGAAATTTCATCTCCCTGAGTGGTGGTGAAAGGGCTTCGCTAACAAAGAAACATTTCAGCGGAGTGTTGAGGCTCCTGGAGGAATTGTTTATTGTTTGTTTTCCTTCTTCTCGAGTGGACATTTGGGTTCACAGAGTGTGCAAGAATTTAGCTCTGTGTTTCCACATGGGTTGACACATGCAAATTTAATTAGACTTTAAGAGACAATTAAAAAGCAAACCATATTTCATCCACCTAAATACCGCAGAATCATCTGAGTATCTTGTGCTTGCAATTACCTTGAAGAAAGTAATTTACTCACTCTGACGCCATTCCCTAGCAACACTTTAACTCCTTAATCAGTGCGATGGTTTTGGAGAGTAGGTAAACTTAGTTTTAGGGCAATGTTTCTTTTTTTAAAAAAGCACAAAAAAAGTAAAAAAGAGTAACCAGATTTGAAATCCTGAAAGTTTCTGGGTAAAGTCACAATCCAGTAAATGCCTTAACACGGCTGCCAGGACTTGAAAGCGTGCTAAAGCGGGTACACTAAGCATAGTACTAGGCTAGGTGAGGAATTTTTAAAGTATAGCTCTCTTGTTTATCACTAACCAGAGTAGCAACAGGAGATGGAACTGTACCTGAAGCCAGCACCATTACCAATTTGAATAACTCACGGATTCGCAAAGTGTTCTGCTCTGAATGCAGTTTCTTTAGAGTGTGGAATACGGGAGAGAATGTTTAAAATGCTGGACTTGTTTCTATCCTACTGCAGGCACCGATCACAGACTAATTCAGTTTTGATCCTTATCCTCGAGCCATTCACAGGCTGTTGGAGGTATGAATCTGAAGCTCTAGGAGGCGTTTGGTTCTGTGAGAGCTGTAGTTGCCAACATGGAGATGGTATATGCAGCGAAGGAATTTCTGTTACCAGGCACGCATTTCATGATCGTGCATTAACATTCTGTTAGGTGGAATGCACTCTTCCAAGAATTTGTGGAGATTCGATAGCACAACCCGTGGTCCCTGACTAAAAGGGGCATACAATCTCATTTTGAAATACAGGAATGCTTACTATGGGCCAAGCCACCTTCCAGATGGGTAAGCGGCAACTAACTTCCCTGTATTTTGTACTTCCGACGGGCTATGACTCTCCATACACAGGCTGTCATCTCCACTGGGCCCTGCCTGCCTGGGCATTTCCCCCAGGTCTACTGAAAAGCAACCCAAGGCTTGCAGAGTTTCAGTGAAGTTTATATAGTTACTCACCAGTAAGTGGAGTTGCTGGGTTTCAAACGCTGGGCAGCCTCATTGAAAGCCTGTTTTCTTTTCAGTTATCTTTCACTCCTTTTCAGTAACAGGCCTGTTGTCACTAAATCCTTAGTTTCTTGACCCACGGTATCTGAATAATGATCCCAGCATCCCCCTAGGAAAGAAAGGTATCAACTGCAATTAGTCTTGTTAGATAGATGGCCTTGCTGGATTAGTCTGAGTTTAAGTGAAACAATTGAGCTTGGCCCGGGGCGTGTTAGCTCTGAGAAAGCCGGTCTGCTGCAGGACTGCTACTGCTTCTTACACAGAAATGTTTGATGGCTTCCTATGGCAAAGAGTGCTATCGCTCTTGGTCATTCTCTGTACCAGTGATCCACATCCTCACGTGAGCTGCAGGAAGTTTGTAAGGAGAGAGAAACCTTCCCCAAAGGAATGAACAGTGGAGCTCCCCTAACCAGAATGGATCTGTTCTTAAAACAAGAAGAGACTTGAGTTGCAAAGTTCAATTCTTATTCTTCAAGACTTCTGTCATTATCTTTGACCTTACTTTTTTTCCCCGTATTTTATTTTTCATCGAAGAAAGACAGCTTAGCTGCAAGTTTGGTGTTGGCTTCAATACAATCAAATAGTTAATCTTTAACATAACTACTGACCTCCAAAATTGAAGGCAACACAGTCATTACTACAAATTACTTGTTGAAGACTGTATCCTGAAAAGAAAGAAAATTAGGAAAAAGAATTTAAATAATTTCTCCAAACCACATTTATAGATATTGTCATATTTCAAATGCTTGAAAGGCACGAACTGTCCATTAGCAACAGAAAAAAACTCAGCAATAGTTTACCAAAACTTTAAATGTAAATGCTGTAGTTTCAAGGTTTGTAATTGATCAGTATTGTCATAACAATAAAGACTGCAAACTGCTTTAGTAAAATCTACAGAAAATCCCACTGACTATAATGCTTATTGCATTTACAGTGAACCTAAAACTTTCTAAATTTAGTTAATAGTAAATACCTCAAAATACCTAAAGACATTTATGTTTCAATTGCTAATGGTGTGGAAACTGTTTCAGATCCACTGGTTTAAAAAGTCTTCAAATGCGTATTCTTGAGTGGAACCTTATTTCATTTTAAATTAGTATCAAATATTTCAAAATCAAAAGAAAAAAAGATTTGTTCTATACCAAGATACAGGTATTACTCAATACCTGCTGAGTTCACATTTTAAATTTGTGTGCTTTTCTTTTTCTTTTTCTCTTTCTTTTTCTTTCTTCTTTTTTTTTTGTAAACAAATAATTGATGAAATAATGCAGCACCTTAAATTCCAGAAAATGGCACAGTTTCCCACCCTTCTGTGGATAGCATGCATGATCAGATGATCAGTGTGTTATATAGGATTGATACAAGTTCATGCTTTTTGTGTTATGGTGAAACATTAAGGAATGGAATGTAGGCTGAAGTACAAGTGTGATAATCCTTGAATGGGGTTATACCTAAGACACAGGAGTTTGAATCTCAGGATGTGCAACCTTGGTCCACCCATCTTCCTCCGTCTCACTCTTATGCTGCGAAGGATTCCTGACCTTTTTCCCCTCTCCATGAGGTCTTTTCCTTTTCACCTTCCCTTTCTCAGCCTGTTTCTTTTTCTCTTTCTGTCTCTTGACAGAGCTGGGGGAGGAACAGGAGGAGGGGAATCCTGAACTTCTACCCAGTCGTCTTCCCTGACCCGAAGGTTAGTTCAGGTGAACACTAATTTCTTAGGACAGGTTCAGGGTTCAAATGTAGCAGGTGACAGGGGAGTGTTACCCTTAATGCCTACATCCTATGGGTGAAATTTTAGCCATTTAAGATCACTCCCTACAACACTGAGCCTCCCTTTTGTGTCTCCAAGTACCAGAGAGGTCACATTTACAGGGCGGGCTGCCGCTGGAGGCCACGCTGTCTGCAGATCGCTGCTGCCCTGCCTGCTGCTCCTCTGTGTGGCGCACACGTGGTTCTCATTGCAAGAGTCAGGAGACAGCATCGATATTTAAGGAGGGCATGCATTCCTTTCCGGAGAGTTAGCAAGCCTTGAGCTCCTTGGAGAACCTGGACTCAGCGGAGCCCTTTTATACCTGTTCCCAAGTCTTTCCCTTCATGACTCAATTCTTTGAGCTGTGAACCATCCAGTTCTCATCCCAGACCTTTACCTTAAAGGAGCCCTGTGCGACTCCACCTTTCCTTTCCAGCTGTTCGACTAAAATGCTATTGCCCTGATGGGAACCAGCTGGCAGAGCAACAGAGCATGGAACTTGCGCTAGGGACTGTCGGTCTTCAGTTAGCGTCTTCCTGTGCCCGCAGCGTCTGCTTCCTTGTGGATTAAAGCATGGAAACCTTTCGTTCCTGCCAGCAGAAGGGTTTAGCCACTTTTCTCTCCCTAGTTCTCCTGTCTTTGTGCAGGAGTGTAACTAACCTATACAGAGCCTTCCAGATTTACCAATAGCTCTTTCATGTAATTCTCTCTTTTAGAACACATTTCCCTGTTGACCTTCCATTCAAAAAAGATTATTTCTAAAAATATTTGCAAATGAATCACTTAAATTCTCAAGGAAAATACCTCCAGTAATTGTGCACTTCAAGTCTTTACGTTCTTATATTAGATGCCTGTGTAAACTTTTCATTCTTGTTTTAAAAAATAATAATTTTATATCATATAACACTTGCATAGCAGAGGAGCATAGAAAAGAAAATAAAAATCAGCAGCCAGATAGAAGCTGCAGTTCAGTTATTATTTATAGTTGTGGGTTTAGATTGGAGATTAGACATCTTGCATGCAGTAGGTCAGCAGGCAAATGAGAAACACCACTTCAGATATGGTGACGTAACAATAAAGCTAGGAAGGTAAAGGCTGGGAAGCAAATGCTGAGATTATAGGGTCATGGAGGGCCTTTCTGAATGTCGAGAAGGATCATTCCAGGCAAAGGTCCTAGCTGGGGGAGTATTTGTCCTCATTTGAGTTCAGGATCTTCAGAGAAATGGGTAATGTAGGTGATAATAGCTTCTCCTATGTCAGCGAGGTAGTCACAGGACAGGTCGTGTAGGTCCTTGATGTTATGATAAAGAGTTTGGATGTTATTTAAAGTGTAGTGAGAAGCCATTGGTGAGTATCAGTCAAGAGACCTAAATGATAGTACTTTTAGTCAAAAATAATCCTGGCTATTATGTGGAGAAAAGATATTAAAAAACAAGAGTGTGAGTAGTGTAGGAGAGAGTATTAGTAAGCTTTCCCTTTTGTAGGACACAGTATCTTAAACCCACAACTTAAGACAACTTAAGAAGGAAGTTTGAGTTGGCTCATATAGTTTAAGGGGATTCAGTCCATGGTCACGTGGCTCCAAGGCAAAAACATCATGGTGGAAGGCTGTGGCAGAGCAGAGATACTTAGTTTGTGGTGGCCTAGAAGAAGAGCAGGGGAACAGAGCCAGAGAGGGAGGATAAGGGACCAGATAGAGAACCAAGGCCCACCCAGACACGCCCAGAAGTGTGCTTTACTAATCCCTTCCAGGGCTTCCAAACTCATCCAAATGACGTATCATGATTAACCGTCACAGGGAGTTGAAAAATCAGATTAAAAATAAGATTTAGAGATAGAGATGATGGACTTGACTGAAGGCAGTAATGAAGATAGTCAAGAAAACTGACATTTTGCTTATATTGACAAAACTAGGAGAGGAGCTGGTCTAGGGAAGGGAGTGATACAGGGTTAACTTTCAGCTTGGACATAGTAGTCACAAATTCAAGGAGCAAATTCACATTCAAGATATGCAGCAGAAGTAGGAAAACAAGTAGAAGTAACAGTTAGGGAAGTCACTAGTGCTCAGTGACTTCTAATCTTTTCTGTATTTGCACATAGGGCCTCACCACCCTGAACGCACCCAATCTAATCTTTTTCATGTTTGGTTTAATATATTTTTAAAGCATTCTGATACCTGTTTATATTCTATAACTTACTTTAAGAATAATGCATATAGCTGCACATATATATATATATATGTACATGAAAATTGTTTTTTATTACTTGAACATAATACCAATTTTCAAACATATAGGCAATGGAGAACACACAATTTTATCTTTTGTGCATTAGCATATTTCATTATTTGTAAATTTTTTTCTTGGCAAATAAAAATATAGAAGAGTTTGTAAAGTTCTTTTCTACAGCATAATTTTAGGGACTCTACTGCATTTCATCAAATAGATATTACTGTTTGCTAACCAGATCTCTACCATTGGACATCTGTGCTGTTTGTTATAGCCTAAGTACATGTCACCAGCATTTTAGAATGATAACGTTGTCTTTCTGTTCTTTTTTTTTTGTTACTTTTTATAAATATGGCTCTGATTTCAATTGAACTTAGAGATAATGTCATATATTTGGTTTCCTGCTATTCACCTTTAATTTATCCCATCTGTTTTTGTTGTTGTTGTTTGTTCGGTTGGTTGTTTTGTTGTTGTTGTTCCTTTTTCCTCTTTTTTCTGCTTTCTTTTGAATGAATTAATAGTCTGTATTATCTCCTTTGTTAGCTTATCAGCTGTAAATCTGTACTTTCTGCGTTACTGGCCACTTCAGAGGTCATAATACACATCAATATATCACAAGCTGCCTTTGTAACATTACACCACTTGGTGTATAATCCAGATATTGACCATTTCTCCGCACCTGTTCTTTGTGCTGTCATTCACCTGTGTGGTCAGTTTGTGTCTGTCACAAAGGTCATATTGCATTGCTATTGTTTAAATAGTCAGCTATTTTTAGAGATATTATATACTCAAAAACATCTCCTGCATTTACCCATATAGTTGTTGTTTCTGTAGCTCTTCATTCCTTTTTTTTTTGAGGTCAGTATTTTTAGCAGGTTTTACCTTTTTTCTCCCTGGAGGACTCTCAAGTGGTGTGGGTCATTAGCTGATGAATTCCTTCCAGCTTTGCACATTCCAAATAGTCTTTCACGTTCATCACTGGAAGCTGCTTTCTCCTCCCCAGTATTTTAAACCTGTTGCCGGCTGTGCTCTCCCTTGCCCTGATTTTGATGAGAAATTTGCTGTCATGCTTATCTCCTGTCCTGTGAATGTGCTATATCTTTTCTTTCTAGCTGCTTATTTGACTTTCTGTGCATCGTCTATTGTTCGTAAAATTTGGTTTTATTTTTCTTCTTGGTAGAGTTCTTTTTCATTATTTTTTACAAATATGGCCTGTCTTTTCTCTTCATCACTGGTCACATTTTCCTGCTTTTCTTGATGCTTGGTAATTTTTTACCAAGTGCCAGACATGTGAATTTGGCTTGTTGGGTATCGGGTATTTTATAGTACTTACAGTACTTTTTAGCTACATTTGGGGATGCAATTAGTATACTTAGAAAATTTTGATTCTTTTAGTTCTGAATTTTTAAGATAGGTTAGGCTGGAGTGGGACAGTATTGTCTAATGCTAATTACTTCTCCTGTTCCTTGAAAATCCTTTGTGTTTTTTCTTCATCAAAAATTCTATGTGCTGTTTACATTCCTGCCAACAGTATATTAGAGCTCCTGTTTCTCCACACTGGCACATTTTTATTTGTCTTTTTGGTCATAGCCCTGTTCTACCTGGAGTGAGATGATGTCTGATCGCAGGTGGGATTCTCATTTCCCCGATGGTTACTGTGCGCTACAGCTGTCCCACCCAGAGTTTATGTCCAGTGAAATGAAATCAGCACAGCAAAAGGAAGGCTGCACACCCATTTTTATTGGGGTACTGTTCACATGAAATCAGCCTAAGTACCCGTCAAGGAGTAGAATAGACAAGGAAAATGTGGTGTATACACAACGCATTCTTATTTGGCTATAAGGAGGAATGAAATTCTGTTGTTTGCAGCAAAATGGATGGATCCAGAGAGTAGTATGTTAAGTGAAATAAGTCACACAGAAAGACCAATTCTTTGTGTTTTCTGTCATATCTGAGACCTAAAAAAGATCAGCCTGGATTTACACTTTAGATTATTAAGGCTGGAGTAGTTTTAAAGCCACGTTGGACAATGGATACCGACACACAGTTAGGTAGAAGCAGTAAGCTCTAGCATTGTGTGTCTGCAGTGCGTAATAACTTACTCTGTGTTTTCTGAGTAACTGCAAGAGCGGACACAGAGGCTCAGACAGAAGGAAATGACGTGGAGGGAGACGCACGAGTTTCCTTGATTGCCCAGAGCACATTCCCTGCTCGCGCGGAAGTGTCACATTGTACCCCTTAATAGGTACAATTAAAATTTGTTAGTCAGAAATAGTTTTTTTAATTTGCAAGTGTTTTCTTCAAAGTTTCTTCTGATTCTTCAGTAGATAATTTTCACAATTATGATTTTCGTTTGAATCCTCCAGAGTTTTCTCTTTATATGTTTTATCAATATTTCTCTCTGTTTTCTGGCTTCTTATTTTGTCTGTATTGCACTAGGATTTTGGTGCTATTTGTTCTACTCTCTGCCCACTTGTCCATGAGCAGGTTAGCTTCTGAACTAAGATTTTTTGCGGAGTGGGGTGTGTGTACCAGGAATCGAACTCAGGACCTTGCGCTTGCCAGGCAGGCACTGCTGAGCTCAGATTTTAAACCTTGTGCTTTCCAGGTGTTTTTCTGATGGTCCTGTGATCTAGAAATACTATGTTTTTTGTATCTCCTCCCTAGTTTTTTGATCCACTACAACACATGCACAGATAGTGTTTCCTGCCACACTTCCCCCTGTTCCTGGTCCTGCGCTCCGCACCTTACGGAGCTGAGGACCTAGCGGAGAGGGCGGTGCAGCTGCAGCCTCTGCACCCTATCGCGGCGCTGTGGCTTCCCAGCTCTACTGCTTTCCTTCCTGCTCAAAAGAACAACCTGGATGCTGTTAGCATCCATAAGCAGATAAAACTGAAGTTACAGCACACTTTTCAGACACTGTCTCCACATCGCGTCAAATTTTAACGTGCTGCTTGTCTTGATTTATCTGTGGACATCCACGCGGTTCACATGCGTGTTCCATTTCAGCTTTCTTGTTGACTGTGTATTTGATCTTGGTGTAGGTTGCAGTAACACTCATTTCGCTCATCGTTAGAGTGAGGAATAGTCGTAGGATTGTTATTTGGGTGAATAGCGACAAGGCAGGACGGAGAGAGGCTTCCCGCAAACTTCTCCTTCACCCAGTTGCCCAGTTCAGCAAAATTCTGGGAAAGGTATATTCCTCACGCTCACGTTCCTCGCCGGCTTTGTCCCACAGCCTCACCTCCGGTCCCATCACAGTGTCCTTGAGGATCCTATTTTACCGTGATACAAAGTATCAGCAGCCAGGACTTTTGGCTTAACTGCCGCAGGATGGTCGCTGCCTGCGAAAGCAGGTCCAGGCTGGGCAGGTAACCAGAGCAGCGGTGCCTCGCCTGCAGCCGGAGCCGGGGAGCATGATACTTAATCAAAAGCGGTTTAAGTTGGGCTGTGAGTAACACAATTCACCAAATAGATGCATAATATTTTTCACGTAAGAGAAATTCAGAGGTAAGCAGTTCAGGACTTGTAGTCACTCTGTGGTTCCAAGAACACAAAGACTTTTGCTCTTGTTCCTCAGCCCTTATTGCTTGCGTGCCCGAAGTCACTTCATGTATCGGAGTAGCTGTGGATCCTCTAGCCGTCGCACCCGTGGAGCTCGTCATCAGTGGCGTGACCAGCCTACCACAATATGCCCAGGGATTTGTGGGGACTCGGGGGCTGAGGCAGGGGCTGTCGCACCTGTCGGTGTCCCTGGCGGACGTTGCCGGAGGCAGCAGCCCGTGGAAGCTCTGCTGGAGAGGTGCAGTGCCGCGCGCAGTCCTGCGCCCCGGGCCCTGGGCTGAGGCTCCTGAGCGGCCCCCCTGCCCGCCTGGCTGCCTGCTTTGTTTTCCTCATAAGAGGCAACAGTTTTGGTGTTTAAGAAAAATAAAAACCTAAAGTCCACCTCTACGCCTGTGGCTAACCGTGTTGACCAAAAAACAGGCTTTCGGTATGTTGAAGACTGGCAGGAGTGTTGCAGCTGCTTTTATTTTAAAATTTATATCCAAGAAAGGTTGCTTTCCTGGCCGCCTTTGATTTATTTTTAATACAGACAAGGAAGCCCAAGCATGAAGGAGACGGGGCGGGAGGTTCCGATGTGTCTTTTGGGACACCGCTGCGTCTTCCGGAGAAGGAAACAAAGACGCCACGCGTGAATCTTGGCAGCAGGACCCCCAGGTCCCAGGCAGTGGTCCTGGGGCTGCTGCCACAATTCAGGGGCTTCTGCTGGATTGTGTGGAAGACAGGGGTCCTTTTCATTCGTCACAGCCTCGGTGATTTCACACGGCATGCGTACCAGTGACCGCGCCTGGGATAGGGCCTCCTGCAGTTTTAGCGGTCCCCACATTCTGTCTTCGTGGTGAATACGAGTACAAGGCCTCTCCTGGCGCTTCCCACGCACCCTGTCCCTGAGGTGGGGACCCACCGCAGCCCTGGCCTCAGCTTCCTCCTCTCTTCTTTTATACCAGCCTCCAAAACTGTCATTCGTCGCAGCTCTTTCATTAATAGTGGGGGAAATTTTTGAAATCACATCTCTCTCTAGTGCTTCCAGAATTTATAAAAATCAACAGGGAGTCTGCACTACGGGCTCCTAATATGAAAGTCTCTGTGTGGGAACATTCATAAGCTGGGGTGACTTTTGAATTAAATTAAATTTTCTGGCTCAAGAAATGCTTTGCTTGGTTTTCAGCACCATTATGAAGCGCAGAAAATAATTTTGGATTCACTTTGCACAGAGGATCAACCTGGGTTGAAACAGGCTTTTCTGTTAGTGGCAAGGAAATATTTGCATCTGCACCTTGATATGTAGTGAAATAGGCTGTGAACGATAAGATCAATTTTCTATTAAAAGTAAAAAGGCCCATGTAGCCAGATACAGTGGGGCTTTTCCCATTTGTCATTCAGGACACTTTGACAGCTTCGCATTAGCTGTGGAAGGCAGGCAGTGGTGTGTTGCTGTCAAGTTTCGGAAAATGTGCACACGTATGCAGACGCACATGCACACGGGTGGAAAATACGTATTTCAACAGATGTAAATGTAGACGCATCTACAGGGCATGGAAAATGCGCAGTTGCCACGCCTACTCTCACCTATTCCAGCGAGCTGGCACAAACACACAGCAGGGACACACACCACAGGACCACGTGGAGGGACCTGAGCCGGGTGGCACAGTGCGCGGCCAGGACAGGCACTGCAGGGGGCACCTGAGCCAGGTGAAGCCTGTCACACAGAGAAGCCCCGACTGTGGGACCTCCGGAGATGCGTGAGCACTGAGAAACGAGAATGTTTGCCAGCACGGACCCAGGCAGGAAGGTTCGGGAAGGTCCACCGAGGAATCGATGCCACGAGACTGGCGCTGATGTGGGTGACCACCGCTGCGGGACAGACTGTCTTACATGTGTAGCCACGGGCGCTTTGCCTGTGGTCACCTGCAGCTTCATTTTGCTCTGAGTCTCGTAAAACTATTTCTGTGTGCTTGGGCTTTTCATCCTCCTTTTTCTATTCTGTGTTGGTTATTTTGAAGTCGTCTTCTTTTCCAACTATTTTTAAGGGTAAACTACTTCAATATGGGTTCTCTTATTCCTTTAGAATATTAAGAGCAGCTATGTCCCTTTCCTGGGGTCCATCTCACCCCCTTTAAATCATGAAAAATTGTTAGATGCAGCATATCACAACTGGCTACCAGAGGCGCTTCTAAAACCAACTAGTAATACAAAGTCTCTTCAGTCCCTGCTGGGTCAGATGTGGAAAGAGCCGGATGATCATTATCACAGCCACATCCGTGCTAAGCTGCTGTTTTCATCCTTGAGTATCTTCAAGGTTGAAATGTGCCTCTACCTCCTTTTTTTTTTTTTTTTTTCTGATTCTCCATCCCTTTACCCTCCCATTTACGCTTATGTCTTTCAAGTCATTTAGCTTTCCTGACTAGTTACATTTTTGTGGCCCAGAGCAGATCATCCTCATTCATGACAAGAGTTCAGAGATGTTTGAAAGACATAACTTCTGCACCCCACCCGGGAAGCCCTGGATGAAACCCACATGAACATGTTTCTTCCTTGATGTGCTTCTTGAAGCCTTCAGTATGCTAGTGTGCATTCCCAAGGTTTTCTAGACCACACAATAGTTTCTGGCTCCCTTGGGCCTCAGACCTGATTCCTTGAGAGTTTCTCATGCATAACGCACCTTGGGAAATGCAGCCTTATACCCACACACAGTCTGTAACTTCCGGTCTGGTTAGTCTTGCTCGGGAGTTGGACACCTGAGCCACCGCACATCCTGTGGGATGGTTTCAGACGGAAGGGGTTGGCCTGACTCCTCGCCATCCAGTCGTCCTCCCTGCCTGCAGTGTGCCTGTTTTTGCTGTCATGGGAAGGCAGACAGAAGGGAAAGTGTGCGTTCTTTTTCCTATTTATTCTCCTCCACACTTAGGCAAATGGGCAAACTGGAAAGAGGAAGAGGCGTGGACAGAGCCTCTCAAGTTCCGGCCTCCCCTTCGCGGTGGTGTTTGGCCTGGTCCGAGGAGCATTCCGCACCTTCTGCACCTTCTGCAGGACAGCTGTCCCTGCTCCCCCGGAAACTTCCTGGGCTCGGGGGTTCCTGTTTTGCAGACCCTGTTTCGTAACTGATGCTCTGGGTTGACCTGGATCTGCTCTCCTGAGCTCAGAGGACGTGGCAGCTTGGATGAGGCTAGTGTCTGACAGCACAAAACCCCTTGCCTTTAAACAAGAACACACATGTGCGCGCACGTGCACACACACACACACACACACACACACGGCACTTCTGGTGTCAGAGAGGACTCAGTTCCTGTCTTGGCTCCAGGACCCCAGTTCCAGTCCCGCTGCGTGTTGGCCCCGACAGATCTCTAAATCTCACAGCCCTTTTGTCCTTTACACAGCGGTAGCAGTGCTGCCTGCTCTCAGAGTGTGGGGCACACTGAGGGGGTGCAGCCGCGTCCGGCCCTGAGCGGCACTCTGTGACTGTTTACCACCGTGATGTCACTAGTGCTTGCTCTAAATATTGCATTTAAGTCTTTCATTTCTCACGCACTACCTGCTGAGGATTGCTAGATTTTTTTCTTAATTTTAGGTGAAAATTAAAGAATAATCTGTTGATCCGTCTATAAAATAAAATCTGTGGAAATTCATGCAGACATATAAAAGGATTACCAAGAAAATGATATGAGCAACTTTTACTTATTTCTAAAAGAAAGCAAAAGTAGTCTTTGTAGGTAAAGAAACTGCTATTTAGACAAATCAAGTAACACTCAAGTTTGCAAGTTTACACGATGAGTGGGTGCAACAAGTGAGGTTTGAAAAAGAATTTCATGTGCCTATTCTTTAGCGAATAATCTTGTTATCCAGCAGACTGCTCTGTAGGGCTTCAGTCTCTGGAGCCCTTTAGATTCCTAGGAATTATTGAAGACCTCGAAGAGTTTCTTTTTATGTGGGTCATGGCTATCAATATTTATGATATTAAACATTAACACAAGAAAACTTACTAATAATTTATTAAGTTAGAAAATGACAGAAGTGCCGCACTGTTCCTGAGCCGCTGTCCAGGGCCCTGCGCGCTCCGGGGGCTGCGTGTGGACAGGGCGCCGGCTCAGTCTCTGCTCACCGGCCTCCTCAGCCGCTCCTCCTCCCGCTGGTACTGCTGGCCTCTTCGCAAAAGCTCCGTTTTTTGCTTTGTCTTCAGTTCTTCTTTTCCACCCCATTCCCCTTCTTTCCTTTCCCTTCCCTCCATCTTTCATTCTTCCTCCTTTATGGAAAAGTTTCTCACTTCCTGTTAGCTACCTTTCATTTGCTCTTTATTTACAGTTTGGGCAGTTCTCATATAAGAAATCTGTATCATTGATGATTGTGCATCTACTTTATTTCACCTGAACATTACGACCTCGAGCTGCACGCGTTTTCCCAAGAAAGCCCAGGTTTCTCATGGTGGAGTGGCGCTCCACTGTGTAAATACCGCGTCTTCGCCCACTCATCGCTTGCTGAGATTCAGCCATGGCGCATCGTGCTGCTATAAACGTGAGCATCCATGCATCTTTCTAACATGACTTTCCCTCTTTTTTGGGAAGATACCTAGAAGAGGAAGCACTGAGTCAAATGGCATTTTTAGTTTTGCTTTTTTAAAAGTAATTTCCATACTGACTTCCCTAGTGGTTAATAACTCAAGAAAAAAAAGTATAGAGTCCCCAAATAAAAGACACAGTCAAGAAGTGGGCAACCAAAAATGAACATGCATTTCTTAGAAGAAGTGCAAATGACCATTAAATACATATGAAAAACTTCAATATCCCTGACCATTAGTAAAATGCCAATGAGAAAACAATGAGATACCACCAACTTACTCCAGAAATAAGGACTATCATCAAGACATCAGATAATAATCAATGTTGGTGAGGGTGTGAAGAGAAAAGAGTCCTACCTTGTTGGTGGGAATGTAAACCAGTGCATTCTTGTTTAAATAAAAATCTTAATGAAAAGGGAATTGTTTTTCAAAATAACCCTCTCATACACCCTACCAAAAAACAACCCTGAGAAAGGGCAATGTATTTGCATATAGTATATATTAGTAAAAATGCACAACATGAAATTGACCTTTTTAATTCATTTTAAGTGCAAAGAGCAGTATCGTTAACTATAAGTAGAATGTTGTACAGCAGATCTCTGGAACTGACTAATTTTACGTGACTGACACTTAGGCCACTCAGATGCAACTCGTACAGTTTCCTCTGGACAGGCCCGGCGGCTGCCTCTGCTCTACCTTCAGGAAGTTTGGCTGCTTTAGATTCTTCACGTGAGTGGAATCCTGCTGCTTGTGCCCTCTGTCCTGGAGGTCCAAGCACGTTCTGACAGCTTCCTCCTTTTTGTGTACCACTGAATAATACACCACTGTGTGTATCTAAAAGTCTCCCCCCCCCAATGCGGAAGGATACTCTGGTTATTTGTACTCTTGGCTATAGTGCATAATGTAGCGATGAATATTCCTACCACTTTGAGCTCCAAAATGTTTTTTTTTAATGCTTTCTGTCTTTTTGGTGAAATTCATGCATCATTTTCCTATGTTGATTGAGAATCTTTAAACAATTCATCTTCTTTTACAGACAATTAATGTATCTTGGCTTTTTAGAGGTTCGTTTCTAGAGATTTATTTATTGGGGTATATTCTCTTGTTTCGGGTGTTTTTGTAACTTTCGGCTGTTTATATGGAGGATTGAAGGCAAGCTTCCCCAGGCTCTGGGGACTGGCTCTGTGCTAGGAAAGATCGTCTCCTATAACCAGGTGGGATTCCGGGGCCTCTCAGCCCTGCCAGTGGATGTGCAGTTAGGAACCCAAGCAGAGACACCGGCCAGCTTTTTTCTCCCAGGAGTTTGTGACCTCTCGCCCCTGCTGGAGTCTCCCTACGCACCTCTGTCTGCAGCAGCCAGTCTTCTGGCCTCAGTGACCCTGGGGATCTTGAGTGCACTGTGTGCCCTCAGTGCTGCAGTGCGAGCTGGACAGACACTGGGTTCCAGACAGCCTGTGAGCCAGGGTGTGAGACTCTTTGTGGGGAGCTTTTGCTCTCCTGCCCTGGCCAGAGCCAGGAGCTTGGGGTTCCTGCTTGTGCGGCAGTGTGCTGGGAGTAGGGACTGCTGGGAGAGGGTAACACATATTCCTGTTATTGTGGGTGTGACTGGCTCTGTGCCCACCTGGTGAAAGAGGAGCCTTTTAACTGATTTCTGGGTATCTCACAGAGATAACTGATCTGCTCAGTGGCCTGCAGTCGGTTGTTCTGTGGAAGGGAACGGGGCCTGGAGCTTCCTTTACCTCGGACATCACGCTGCTTCGTATCCTTGCAGTATCTTCCCGGTCTGCTGGAGTAGAAGGCAGCTGGAGTCCCATATCCACTTCTGCAGTTGGTCCCTTGCCTTATGTTGCTGAGGTGGAAATATGTAAGGAAAAGCGCCCTCATACAGACACATAGTTGGAAGAAGAAGAAACATTTTATTAGCCAGTTTGAATCACTGTATTCTGATTATTAGCCTTATATTTGGATATAGGCATATATAAAAATCCTATGCCCAAACTCAAGAGATAATAGTTTCTTTTTTTTATTTTAAAGAGAAACAGAAAAATCAAGAAGCAAACAGTTAAAAACAACAAAAGCAAAATGATGACAGCAAAAAACCAATGGCAATATAGGATTTCAAAACAAGATGATAGGAATTTGACAATGGTCATTACATTGCGTATTGTTATTCTCAAAGTAATTGCTCAGGCTACCAGATACAGGCATGCAAGACTGATCAAACAACAAAATTTTCCCTTGAGCAATTTCTTTCCTTTTTACTATATCTATTGTAAAAAATGAAAGAGTAAATAAGATCCAAAAGTTCTGATAGAGGTAACAGTTTTTTAAAGGTTAGGGGAAATGTGAAATCTGAGATGATAAAAAGTTTTCATGCTCTGACATGAAAGCCTGTGGATCGATGCTCACTTTGAATGAGTCTTTTACCTCTGTATTATTTCACAGCATCCTGTGTTGTGCATTAGGAAAGCCCAGTTTCATTGAATTATGTAGCTATTCCATATTCTAACTCATTATCATATAATATCCAGGAAAAATGTTCTACCAGGCAAAAATCCGGTCACCTGACAAAAGCAGCTAGTTCAGCCTGTAACTCAAATAACTACATAAGCGCTTTTGAGGCAGTGATCAGACTTCTGTGTTAGCAGACGTGTCTTTTGTGTACATCCATTTAATTATACACAGTCTTAAAAAGTCACATACTCAAGAATTGTGATTTTGTAAAATTACTCTTTTTACTGATACATCAAGAATGCATCTGTGGAGTGATTACCCCCCCATCAAAAAAAAAAAACCCACAACAGTGAAAAGTGAAAAGTTTGTGTATTACTACAAATGGATGCTTCTGCCTTGATTTGTACTATGCACCCAGGAATTTTATCAGGTACTGATTTTCCATTACTGGTGCAAATGTCAAGACAGTGAAAAATGCAAATACTGTCTTGAGAATCATTATGAAAAGAGTTTTGACATCAGAGATTTCCTGCAAATTTCTCTGCAGACCTCCCATTGAGAATAACTGATCTGAGCTGCTATCATAATAATATCCAAGAACACAGAGCAGGAACAAGATAAAAGCTTGCCAACTTATGTAACCATCTGGTATGGTGCCTGTCAATCAGGGTAGTTCAACCCCTCCGAGGTATCTGGTGATGTCTTGCAGTAGTGTGCATTGCTGTGGCTGGGGAGAAAGGAGTCACTGGCATCCAGAAACCCCGCCAGGCGTCCTCCTTGGACAGGTCAATTTTCATGAGGAAGAATTTAATGACAGTGTTGTCATTATTCAGAAATGCTGGCTTAAAAATGGAGGTGGGGGCAGGGAAGAGGTTGCTCCACAAGTTTACTGAAGGCCAAGGGTCTTCCTTACCCACAGAGCAAGTCCTGGGACAGGATGCATTCCACGCGAGGGAATGGACCAGAAGTTGACGCTAAGGAATTGGCTCTTGGGAAAATGATGTGGAAGTTGCACTCACACTTCATTGGTCAGAGTGTGGCTAGGTGGTCAGGCTAGGGCCTCGCCATGCAGAAAGGTTCCTTTGCCAGTGCAGATGTAGCAGGTAGTTACCAGCGAGGTTCCCAGGGCCGGGATGGCAGTGCGTACCGTGGTAGGAACAGGCCTCACCATCTCTGAAGGCTGCTTGAAGAAACCAGGAACCTTTGATCATAGAACCCTTTCTCATTCCTCCTTAGGTTTAAAAGTTCCCACAGTTCTTAAATTTTGGAAACTGGATTTTTAATGGATTTGCCATTCACTTTCTGGAAGCAAATTGATTTCTTGTAGGTCTAAGACGCTCTCAAAGAAAGAATGTGCTCTTGTGGGAGAGTTCATCCACTTGTATAAAGTGGAAATAAACTGATATCTGACTGGTTTATGGAACTTATCTTTAGACTTCATTAGAATCCTGCAATTCTAACTAGAATAAAAGAAGGGAAGACATTGACTTACTGTCAAAACCAACGAGGACTAGAGGGACCCCCTTGAAGTCTCATCCCGGAGAGCTAGTAAACATTTATGGCTAATTTGAAATGAGATGCTTAATTACATAATTTCATTCCAATTAAGCTGCTAATTAATAGGCAGGGCATCTTTGAGTGCTTTACACAGTGCAGCTGAGAGGCAGCGGCATCCTGAGCCTCTTACCTGTGACCCTCTGGGAGAGATCCGTAAATAACAGTTTAAGAGGCCGGAAGCAGAGTTTGTAAAGGAGAAAACGAGAGGCCAGCCCCGGGGAGGTCCAGGCTCTGGACCAACTTGGGCCAGAGGTCCTTGGTGCTTTCTTATCAGGCCTTTGATAGAAAATAATGAAAAGGGGAAAAACAAACAAGCAAAAGAGCTCACACAGAGCATTCATTGCTTTGTGTGCCAGGGAGCCGTCAGCCAAACACAGGCGCATTCACCCAGCTGTGCTAAGGGAGTGCGGGCTAAGTTAGGGGAGCAGCTTTGCCACCCCTCAGTCCTTCACTCAGCCAGGTCTTGTTTTCTCATCTTTCCGTCTCCAAGTTCCTTCTGGGAACCAATAACCAGTGTCCCCGTCTCTCCCCAGAGGATAATTCAGTTTGTGTGGAATGGAGAACTCCAAACTAATTTCAGTCTTTTGAAACAAAATGTGTTGGCTTCCCCCTTCCGTACCCCAGCCCGCTGGAATAGGAAGCTGTACTTGCATCTATTTATGCACAAACGCGTGGTGCGTTTGCTAGCTTACTCGTGTCCTCTGGAGAAGATGTTACCAGAATACGTCTCCTTCGGTTCACACAGATGCAGATACATGTGGGTCAGGCGGGCAATTCTCTAGTAGTAAGTGTTAGTCTCTGCTTGAGGATGTTTCTCAGTCATCTCTAAACTGCTCAAGAGTTACTTGAAAGATATCGTAACTTCTTGACCATTTTTAAAGCTCGAAATGAGGTCGGGTACATACTTTATACACAATCCGAAGGGTTGCACATGGTTTATCATCAGGTACTATCACCTACTTTCTAACTGGCATCCTGCATTTTTATTTTTAAAATATTCTTTGACAAGGAAGACTGCCTCAAAGTTACATCGGCTGCTTTGCGTATCTCTCATTCCCTGTTACTGGGCATGGGCAGAAATGTCATGGCTTCCTAAGGGTGTGAGTGGGCGTGGAATTGTTAGGAATCACCTGAGTGAATCAATGACTCACCGCTTCATTCCTTTGAAACAAGATGGTTTCTTTAGCAGCAGCCTGGAGATTATAATTCACAGCACTGTTAGAGAACAGACCGTATCTCCCTCGTTTGCCCGGCATATTCCGCATGCCTGCTTAAATCCTCGCTGATAAAGAGGAAGCCAGGGGAATTGCAGAGAAGCCTCTTCATGCTCCTTGCTGCAGGGAGAGTTAGCCTTTCCCGTGGTCGTGCGCAGCGCCCGGGTGTGCCTCAGATCGCTCCTCTGCCCAGGCGCTCAGCTGCTGCTACCGTATGCCCACGTCACTGTGCCCGTGCAGGACGCAGGGAGGAAGGGTCACGCAGGGGTGCCCCACCGAGGTCCATGTCTACCGGCGGCACAGGATTTTAACCTGAACCCAACCAATCTGCTCATCTGTGGACACAGGTGTACCATGTAGCAACCAGAGTGCCAGGAGAGGGGACCTGGGTGATGTCTGGATCCCGTCCCACTCTGTGTGGATACGGGAAAGGCGGACAGGTAGCCCACAGATGTCCTGGCATGTGCATAATGAATCCATTTCAGCTTTGTCGTTGGAGTTGAATGGGTCAACCAGAAATCACCAGCTTGCTCCAGAGTTGTGCAGAGACCTCGGACTTGTACCTCTGTGGCGTCCACATTGTGTTCGTCCATCTGTCCAGTGGGTTCTCTGGGCACGCGAGTGTACATTGCAGAGACTTCTGAAGCTTTGGGGCACTCGGCCCCTGGGCTGCTCAGCCCGTCATCCGGAGGCTCAGTCACAAGGACCTGGGGAGAGCATGGTGCTTATTCTAGCTGCTGGAGGTCTTCGCTACTTGCTGGGCATCGCCGATCACTTAACTGACCCAGTTTCCTGCCAGATCAGAGACAGATGGGCCCCTCATCTACCAACTGGAGGAGACTTTGTGGCAGGCACTTGTAGTGCAGTTTACTTGGATATATTAATTTTATTTCAATATAAAACATAAGTTAATCAATATGATAAAATATTCAGAATGTTTTTTTTACAAGTTAGATGTTAAGAATTCCTTAGAGTGTAATGTGATGAAGCTATAAAACACATACACACTGGTGCATGCTAAGGCTGTCAAGAGATAAAGGAAAAGGATCAGAACTTTGGTTAATCATTCGCAAGCTCTTATTTACTGCTTTCTACGTTGAGTTGATTTTAATTGTCTTTTCACACAGTATTGAGACAGCTTTTTAAAAAAGACAGCTTGTCCTATCTCCATGTTTAGATAATGGATATGAAACTTGATAATTATTAAGTTTCATTTTTAAAAAATTCTTTTGGAGAATCATTTTTAAATATATTTCTGAAATTACTATTTTTTTTTTAATCGTTCAAGACAGGATCTTGCTGTGAAGCACAGCTGCCCTTGGACTTGGAGTCCTCCTGCCTCGGTCTCTGAGTGCAGGGTTTACAGGTGTGTGCCCCACACCCAGCTTTTAAAATTCGTGTTTTGCTGTTGATCAGCCTTATCCTGAGACGCTGTTGTTACATAACTTGACCCATTACACCTGTTTTGAGGGGTAGCAATTTGGTTTAGAGTGAGAATGCTAAAACTCAGCATTATTTATCATTAACTCCAAGAATCTGTGGTGTTGGATATTTTCTGATGTATCAGGAAAAGTTTTCTGGTTTATATCCTTGTGTGTTTTAGTTTTTGTTTTGTACCGGGGGTTGAACTCAGGGTCCACCTCCGATTTTCCTGATTCAGCCTTGCAGAGGGGCAGGGTGGCAGGCATGTGCCCGCGGCCTGTTGGATCTGTGCATGTTTGACGGTGTCTTAGTTACTTTTCGCTTGTTGCCGACACAAAATACCTGACACCCAAAATTAGGGAAGGAAAGGTTTATTCTTACAGTTTCTCGGGAGTTTCAGTCCATATTTAAGTTGGCTCCAAGATAGCGTGGCATGGCGGGCCTGCTGTTCATGGCGGCTGCAAGCTGTAAGGGACACTGGCGAGAGAGAGAGGCGGAAGAGGAAGCCAAGAGGAAGACCTACCTTCTCTTACGATGCATCTCAGCTCCACCCCTGGGTGGGCACATCACTCACATTATCAATCATTGTGTCAGCCTCAGCCCCATCAAAAGTATGTGAGGACTTGGGGGTACGTAGCATACCCCATACAGACGGTGTCTGCACGAGGTGAGGCCGCCACCTCTCACGGCCGTAGCTGGGGCGGCTTAAATCCTGGCACATGCATCCTCTTATGGAGGTGAATGTATTCTAGTCTTGATTGCTTTTTTACATTGATTTGTTTTTACTTAGATGGCGTTTCTAGATGTACATTTTCAGAAAATTTTTGAAGACTGAACATCATAGAAAAAGCTATTTAAAAAAAAGAGAGAGCTATTTTATAATATTATCTTTAAAAGCAATGAGATAATGTGAAGCACTGAATATTTCCTAATGAGCAGGCAGATTCTGAAAATGATTTATTACCATTATTATAATTTCAGTAGCCATGTTTATGAGATAATGGATATAAAAATGTTGAATGAACATGATAAATATATATATATATATATATATATTTTTTTTTTTTTTTTTGTCTTTTTGAGACAGGGTCTTACTATGCAATTCAGACTGGCCTTGAACTCACTTTGTAGCCCAGGTTGGCTTCAAACTTGTAGCCATCCTCTTGCCTCAGCCTCCTGAGTGCTGGGATTATAGGTGTACACCACTATACCTGGCCTATGATATTTTAAAGTGTTTTTATTTTCCAAAATTTCTTTAATAAATGTGTACTTTTTTAAAGTTAAAAAGTTTTTAGACAAGATACACAATGAAGAAGCCATAGAACACGTGGATAAGGAAAGGGTCTTTGAATGCAGGTCCACCTCGGCCACTTCAGGCTGTGTGTGCAGGGTCACACACCTTTACCCGAGGACCTGTTTGGTGAAAGGAAGATGCTCTCACCTTTCTCATAATGTGACTGTGGAAGGCGTGCTAGAATGTCCTGCAAAATCTCTCACAAAATGATAATATTTTCACCATTTCTTAACGAACATATTGTTGTTCAAGTCAAAGAGAAAAATGCTAAAATGTGGAACATTCTCATAATAAGATTTTTAAACGTATTTTTTCCAATTATCTACAAAGTCAGGTATGATGGCACACACCTGTAATATCAGCACACAGGAGGCTGAGGCAGGAGGTTGGCTGTGTGTGCAAGGGGTTACACAGTGAAACCCTGTCTCAGAAAAATAAAAGTACATGGTCATTATTATTTTTATTAAAATAAATAATAAGAACAGTCCCTTTTTCTATCTTGCAAAATTTATGGTATCTTCCCATATGCAAGGTTGATAACAGTTCTAGACTTCATCTAATCACCCACAGTTGCTAAATTTATTAGAAATGACTACAAAAACATGTATTTTTCTCCTCTAAGTATGCAGCATTTATTCACTTTGCCCAGGAATGGAAGCAATGCATGTTGAGAGATTTTGGTGTCAGAATTCACGGACAAGCTCTCCTACTTGTTCTGTGACCTTGAGCACATTTGTCCTTCTGTGACTCTGGGTCACTGAGGGAGCTTTTAGCGGTACAACAGACAGAAATTGTGGGTGTGTCTTCAGGAGGAGCAGCAGAGGCAGGCAGCTGTAGGGCTAGTAAATTCAGTACATTCAGTGACACAGGGACGACATCCAGGGCTGAGGCTTTCTTCCCCGCTGCCTCCCCTGCCGTTCTTACCATCTCAGTTTCACGCTGATTCCCCTCGCGCGTTAACTCTGCAGGAGCCCATGCTACAGACCAACAAAACAAACTCTGACAGACGGGCCGCAGTCTTCATGGGACTGAGGTTCTTCCCCGTCACCCCGACCCCAGGCTCTTCCTGATGACGCAAGCCCCATGTCACGCAGTCCTCAGCAGGCATCCTGACATCGCTGGTTCAGCTGGAGGTGGTCTCTGCCAGGAATTTGAACACCTGTGCAAGCTTTTCTTGAAGATGTAATGAACATGGCTAGAAGTGTGCAGTCTTTGCCGAGGGCTTAATTTCTTTAGCCTATGAAAGGGGCAGGAGTCAGTGGAAAGTCACGGTATATTTTACAGTGCTTAGTAGCAGGTCCGTGGCCCTGGACAAGCGACCCAGTCCGTGATCACCTTAGGTTGCTGGCCAGTGAGGTGTCGGACGCCTGCCGCGACCCCACCTGGGTCTGCTGGGTTCCAGCCAGGTTTACAGGGCTGTTTGTTCACCGCTTGCTGGAGCACTACAGGGCAGTCTGTCTCAAGCTCCTCCCCAGACTCCATGGGGATAAGAGGCCCAAAGGGGCCACTTCTAACCCCACCCCGACTACCAGCCTGGAGCCTTTAATACTGCAGAGCAAAGTGCGGTACCAGGTGTCTGTTCCACCAAGGTGCATTTTATGAATCAGGTGACTCAGCTAAAAGCAACTTTGCTCTATGCTTTAAAAACTACCTGGATTTCCTTCTGGGTGATTGCAGGGAGAACCCCAAGGTGCACAGGTCTTCTGGCAGGCACTGTTCTCAGTGCTTGTTCTGGCCTTTCTAGGTTGCGTTCTGTTATGCAAATGTGATCCACTAAGAATTGATTTGTTCTCGGCCTCAGGCAGTGCCTGCTTTCTTATGCCCTGGAATTTGTTTCTTAGCTGCCTCTGGCCTGGTGGTTGGGGCTGCTTGCCACTTCAGTTCTAACACACAAACACTTTTTCCTTATTCTCTGGGTTTGATTTCGCTTTGCATTTATCTGCTTCCATCAATGCAAAATACTGAAAGGTTCACATTGATTTTCCTTCTCAGAACATGAAAGGTCTGTTTTTCAAACCTCAGTATTTCCTAAGGAAATATCTCTGGTCAATTCGTGTAAGAATTTAAGGGAAATTCTAGACTCCCCCTTCTGACTGTGGGGAGCTCAAAGCAACCTGTTTACCCACTTGGATTCTGCCCAGCAGAAGAAGTTAACAATTGTAATTATCACCATTATGCAGTATGTTCAATTGTACAATCAATATAATTGCCAAATGGAAATTATACAATAAATGTAATTGCTGCTTTACTCCTGTGTGGTATCTCAGTGGCACTTCACATTTATTTTGTCCTTTAATTAGTCACAGGTGTAATTACGGGCTGTACTTAGAGCCGAAGCACAGTGATTAGCAGGAGTGGGCATGGGGTGGGCTGTCGAGAGGGACTGATGTGACCCCTCATTGGCTGTGATTGCTGGGGGACACTGCACCACCCACCAGTACAGCCCTAAACTGAGATGACCTTTGGACATGTTTTGTACAAACTCTAGGCCAGAGATACCTCTCAGATCCTGAAAAACACGACTCCCTCACTCCTTCTTGACTTCCGCCACCCCATTTTATTCTTTGTGTGTGTAGCCGAATACATTTTTCCACTTGTTCAATAATTTTGTGTTGAGCACTGATTATTTGCTGGTAGTATTTATGCTATGTGCGGTGATTATGTAGTGAACAAAAGAGACAGGAAGTTTACAATCTAGGCGAGAAAAGCAGAGATTACACAGGAGGCAAATTAAACGTAAAAAATTGGAGGTGATTAGTGGTAAGAAATGGTGGGGAGGAGAACTAGTGCAGGTAATAACGCCTTTGATTGGGTGGTCAGGGTGCCTTTCCCAGACCTGACATCCGACTCCAGATGATGGTGGTGGTGACGCCGGTTGTTCGGGCAGAGGAAGTCGCAGCTGCAGAGACTCAGGAAGAGCTGGAAGTAAGACTGCAGCGTGCGGGACAGAGGAGAGGGAGGGAGAGAGGAAAGGAGGGGCAGAGCCAAAGGAAGCAGGAGGGAGAGACTGTGCCGAGTCCTCGAAGGAGGAGTTAGCAAGGCCTTAGATACAGAGCGTCTCTAAGCAATTTGAAATTTAAGTGCTAAGGGAAAACAGTGGGACGCCCAGTGCAGAGCAGAGTGATACCTGCATTTGGGTATTGAAAAACCCTTTCTGGTGCTTTACGAGAGCTAAAATGTATGTCTGGTGCTAGTGAGTTCAGATGGCCCCCCTCAGGCCTCATGTAACCATAGACGGGGTGGAGTCTAGTATTCGTGATTGGTTTTTTGTCTGGCGCTGGGATTGGTGGTCCGAGTGCTGCACCCGCCCAGGGGTGGAGCCGGCATACAGTGTAAGGGCGGGGAGAAGGCACGTCTTCTCTTTTGCTTTTCACCCTTGCTGTTTGTGGTGGCCATAAACAGCTGCCCCTGCCCAGGCCACCCTGCCTTGCAGCCGGATGAGTATGGACTGAAACCCCCAAGAACTGTAAGGAGTGAACCTTCCCTTCCCTAATTTTGGGCGTCAGGTGTTTTGTCTCAACAACGAGAGAAAATTAACCAAGACATCCGGTGTGATGCTGTGTACCGCTGTACCAGCACTCTGGGCGGCTGAGGCTTGAGGATCACAAGTTTGAGTTCCACCTAGGCTCTTTAGTGGTTGGGAGAAACCCTGTGTTAAAATTTTAAAAGAAATAGTAAAGGGACCAATGAAATAGCTCAGTGTGAAGTGCTTGAGTTCAGTCCTTAGTACTAAGAAAAAAACAATTTGGGGGTCACCGTAGTCAGATTCGGGCCGGGGGAGTTGTAGCAGCATGGGCGGGAGCTCCCGAGCACAGGGATGGGACGGCACACGGGGTAGTCAGAGCCTGTGGGAGGTGGAGTTCTCATCGCCTGCCGGCAGAGCTGGGGCCAACAGTGCGGTGGAGACAGAGGCCGCTGAGGACTACTGAGAGGCAGAAGTCTGGAAAGAGAACAGTGTTAAGGAGTAGGAAACCAAATCTGATATTTGCAATGCATTAGACATCTATGTAGACTAGGGCATGAATATCCTGCAGGGAGTAGTCTTTGCTCTCTCTCTCTCTCTCTCTCTCTCACTCTCTCTCTCTCTCTCTATATATATATATATATATATCTCCGTAGTACTAAGCTGGGATAACCCAGGGCCCACTCTGAGATACACGTAAGAGACAAAAGACAGAAGAGATCTCAGAATTGACTTGTAATCTGCGGCATGTCCAGGCCCCTGACTCAGGGAAATCCGCAGAGACACTGCGGAAAGAGCTGCTGGTGAAGTTGGAGGCGCACCGGGAGCCATCCTGTGCCTGAGAATGGCTCATGAGATGGCCTTGTACCTGACGGAGCATTGCTCAGATGGATGAAGCGCAGATGGAGTCTCTGGGCTCCGCAGTGTGGAGGCTGCTGCCGGCCTTGTCTGAACAGTGTTAGCAGAGTGTAAAGGGTGTGTGCGTGACAAGTGTGGGTTGCAAATAAAATACAGTGCGAGGAAATAAGACATCATGCACGGATGGTTTGTAAAAAGTGACAAAGTAGAAGGCCGTCAGTAGGTGGGGGGCAGGCAGGTCGGCGGAGGGCTGCTGGGTGTCTCTGTGTGCAGGTGGGCGCGGAGCGTGGGTGCTGCAGGACGGAGGTGAGTCACTGTGGGCACAGGGGCCTTGAGCATGGGAGATGGGGAATGCAGAGGGCTGGCAGCGGGCTGTGGCAGGGAGCGAGCTTGTCTTCCCCCGCGGGGGCGGGAGCACGATGTGTGGGCTCAGATTCAGGAGGGTCAGGCCATGTGGCGGTGGGAGGCCTGCTGCTGCCTCCTGGTAGGTAGTTCTTGATCTGAAGGAGAGAGACACGGCGTACGCCGCTCAGCGTGAGTCAGACGGCGGGCCGAGCAGGAGAATCAGCTGTGGTGGGAGGACGCGGGTGGGAGGAATCCGCAGCCACAGTGCCACGGAGGAGGTGGCATCTGACTTGGGCCTGGAATAATCCACGTGGTTTTGCTGTTATTTGACATAGATATCAACAAGTTTAACAACACTTTCTCTTGAAGTTTCCTGGCAAAAGACATTGACTTGGGAAACACCAAGAGAGGCACAGGTTGATCTCTTATTCTTAGCAGTTCTGTTCTTCCCCAGACACTCTGTCCCTTCCCAGGCATTGATGCATTTTAAATGGCTCTTTCTGCTTTCAAGATTCCTCTCCCCCTTCCCTCACTCGCTTTACAATGATCTGTCCAGACTAAGATGAAGTGTTACTCTTCCAGAAATGTTTCCAGCCCATTCCCTAACTGCCTTAATGTGCGGATGGGGAAGGAGAGTGGTCCTTTTTGGGGGATGCATTGGAGTGGCTGTTGGCTTGGTCCACACGGCTTGGGGAAAGCAACCATGGTGACAGCCAGCGCAGACCTCAGGATCCCTGGAGGCTGGCTGAAGCCTGCCCCGAGGGGCCAGTGTTGCAGTCTGGGGAACGGTCCTTGTTCATGTCCTGCGGACACATGCTGTAGCATGTAGTTCACATTTGGCTTTGGTCAAAGACTATTTGCTGCAAATAGTTATCTGATTCTGCATAGGATTGTTGTTGAGGAATAGATACACTCTATTCATTTCAATAAACATGTGTTGAAAACCTCCTTTACATCCCACACTATTCTACAGTGATGATCAAAATAGAATATTGTATAAAAGACAGTGTTTTTTTGTTTTGTTTTGTTTTGTTTTGTTTTTGCAGTACTAAATATTAAGCCCAGGGTCTTTGTACTGAACTTTATCCTAGCTTTCTTGTTTATTTATTTATTGTTTAATTTTGAGACCAGGTCTCCTTAAGTTGCTAAATTGTCCTGGTTTGGCTCTAACGTGCAATCTTCCTGCCTCCTGGAGTCCTGGGACTCCAGGCATGCACCACCACATCTGGCTGACAGTATGTATTTTTAGCACCATAGTAAAATAGCTTATCTTTAGTCAATGCAACTGGCACTTCTGTTGTAGTGGTAGTTGTTAGTGATGTTAGTGATTGTAACGACAGCAGCAGTGTAGCAATAGTTAACAGCTGTGGTACCCGAATGTCTACTTCCTGACAGATAGTACCTTCCTGGTCAGTTCCCTCCCATCACCTAACACAGAGAACAGACACCCGCTAAGCGTTACTCATTGGCTGTGTTTGCTTAGGTATGATTTCCTAATTAAATGAAGGAAGGAAGACAGGAAGAAGAAAGACTAGGAAGAATACCAAGTGATGGGATTATCCACCCTTTTGCTTACAGTGTCACAAAGAATGAAGGGAAATGGAAGAAAGAGGGGAGGAGTTGGGTGGATTTCTGCCCTTATCTGAAAAATAAATCAACTGCACCATGGACCCGATCTTTGCAACCATACTACTGGGAAATAAGCCAGAGAAGAGTAAGTGACTAACCAGGGTCACGCAGCTTGTGTAGTGATGGGCTTGGGAATAGAAAGAGGACAGTTGGTCTCCAAAGTCCTTTGCTGATTTCTGGACATCAAGCTGAGAGCACCTTGTGAGGAACTAATGTTGGGCATTCAGAGTTGGGAGTTTCAGGGAACAGGCTTGCTGTATTCCAGAGCCTAAAGCAGAGCGCAGGACATCACTTTATCACCTGATTAGGCCAAGTTCAGTTTTAATGAAGCACAGGAGACAGCTGACCGCAGGGCCCTGGCCTGGCTTGGACAGAGCTTGGGGTGGGGAGGCGTGATTACAGTTGGGGCCTCTGGGCAGCCTGGCCTCCAGGAAGACCTCATTCATGACCAGAGGGAAGCAGCTGAACATACAGGATTTGGACAGCACCTTAGCCTATAGGTCACGGAGTTTTAACACTTCCTTAACATGGTTTAAATGTCCAATCAGCAGTTAAATAGTGAGTCATCAGAAATCCTTTGCATCTCCAAATATGCATTCTCCTTTCTGGTATTGTGATCAACTTTCCACATTTTCCAGGTCTTGAGATTAAAATGAAAATCCTTAGTGAAACCTACTAACAGAGACCACCTAACTTCTTAAACAACAGTGGTCATTTTGATGACAGGGCTTTAAGGAGTAGGTATTGAGCAGAGAAATCTTGGTTAAAACTAAAGATGTTGTAGTGTAGTACACAGTGAAAGCTATGAGCTCAGATTCGATTCTGCGTGTGGCTAGCCAGTATGCACAGAGGAACCCACGGATGAGCGGGGAGAAGGGGGAGGAGATGAAGAGAGGAGTTGAGATGTGTTACATGAGTGTACCAACCCCACACAAGGACTGTAAGCGTTCTGTACTGCAAACACAGGCTAAGAAAAAAGTTCTAAAAATAATCAAAAATGTTGCCTTTTTGGCAAGAAGTGACTGAATGAGGATTCGTGGAAAAAGAATAATAGAATAAGTAAGAAACATCATAAAAGTAATGATCTGGCATGTCTTTGAAAGATAACAATTATGAAAGGGAAACCATAGAACTTTCAGCAGATTTTTCTATTTGTATTAAGTGCCTTTCCTTAATGGGATGCAAAATATATTTGTTGCCACATGAATTCAGTTTAGTTCATTTATGTGTTCACTTAATGTTTCATATATAAGAGCTTTTGTTCTGGTCTGCTAGAGAAGAGTAAGATGCAGGCCATGCTACATAGCAACAAAAAGTCGAGAGAAGATCATTATTAACATACAACCATCAATACAGGAGCAAATGGAAAGAAAAGAGAGTGAAGAGGAACTTTTTTTTGAAGACTTACTAAGAACCTGTCAGGGATATAGAATTGTTTTTAATTTTATAGGAGAGAATGGGTGTTTAGATGGGTTTTGTGTTTTGTACAAGTTCAAACAGTTACAGATTCACACAGAGGCGAATTCAGTTACGTCTCATCCCAGACCAGTGCCCTACCCACTGACCTGTCTGACTCACGTGAAGCAGGGGTTTGAAGGCAGAGGCTGGCATGGCAGAAGTAGCATTGGAGATTGAACTGTGACCAGTGGAGATTTAGTACATGATGATTTCAAGCTGCTAGCACGTTGGGTTGAGGGACGAAAGTGTATGAAGCATTTCACTAGTTTCTCTTGAAGAATGTGAGAAGCAAAAGGCAAAACACCCCAAGGTCAAAATTAACCCATGTTTCAATGACAATTTTTGAGCCAATAAATCCACATACAAGTATTTATCTCCTTCAGACGAAGAGCAGCTGCTGCTGAGTGAGCTCACGTTCTCCTTTCTGTGTTACTAATTCCATCACCAGTCTGACATATCGTCTGTGTTTATTGATCAACCAAAGGGCTATGGACCACTGTTTTTCCCTAAAGTTCTTTTGATAGATAGATTAGCCAGCCATTGTTTATCAGAGGAATAGATAGCAAGGATGATTCTGAGTAGAAGAAAAGTATGTGTCAAATCTTTACTGAATGCTAACAGACAATATAAAGGCCTGGTACTAAAAGTCTGCTAGCCCAGAGCACATTTGTGGGACAGCAAGCTGTACAGTTTGGACTTGTGTGACACATACTTAGGGGAATGTGTTAGATTAGTTGGAGGCACGTTGGGGAGGACATGAATGTCAAGAGGAAGAACTTGAATTAACGAGGAATAATTTGATTATTTTAAGCGGAGAAAAATAATGATTGCAGCTGTGCTTTTGAAAGGTCATCTGTGAGTCATATGTAGGATGGATTGTAAGGAGTGCAAACAGAAAGACCAGCCAGGAGGCTGCTGCAAAAGTTAAGGCAAAAATACCAGGGCATCAGCGATGAGAAAGGAGAGCTGGCATTGGGTTCTAATGCATACCCGTTTCAAATGAGTTTTCCACTTCTGCAGAAATGGGAAGCATGTTTAGAATGAAGCCACTGCTATGGAGCTAACAAAGGGGAGACTAATGGAATCTGGTGAGCATCCAGTATTATTTGTCACAAGTACAAATGTACAAGGGGCGGGTGGAATGTGCCTGTTAACTCTGAAGGGTGCTGTGGATGATCTCTGAGAACCTTGGGGAGGACTTGAACTTTATAGCAGTCTCAGTTCTATCATTACTTCCCATCACACCCCCGACTCCTCACCCTGCCTTCCAGCCACACCTTTCCCAACTAGCCCTGGCTCCGAGTTCAGTGTCATCTTGATTGCCTCTCTTCCTCTAAGGCAATATTTACTTAGGACCAATTCTGCATGTTTCAGTTTACAAGCTGCCATGGAAACTATATGTTCACTTTAAGTTTTAACTGCCAGAGCCTGATCTGAACACTAGGTAAAGGCACATAAGTTCATGAGAACTGTTAGAGGGTGTTCCCAGAGTGTCAGCCCAAGGCCAGCCCTCTCGTTATGTCCACAAATACAAAACTAAAAACAGAAGCCATGACTGTAAGCCCAGGAGACTCTGTAAGGAATACGTGAGTTAGCACAGCGCCATCAAAGAGCATTCTGGAAGGCAGGCACAGCCAAAGGCACCACATTCAAGGAGGTGGGGCAGGACCGTGGGAAGGATTTCAGTGATCCTTGCTGCCGTCCACGCAGAGCTTGAACCAAGGAACCAGGCGTCCCTGCAGGCTGCACAGCCCGCTGGAAGGAGCAGCTTCCCTGCAAAGAGGGCGCACGTGTCCACCACCGTCACTCTCTCCTCCTGTGCACGTCCACTCTAAACAAGCCCCTTCCGCCTTCCTGATGGGGCTGCTTTCCTGACCTTTCTCACATTTATTTGTTCGATGTCAGAAGCAGTTTCTCTGTTCTTTCTGTATTTTGATCACACCTCATTTGTGCTTTTTAATTTCAGTTGGATTCCGATCAGCATTCAACAATACTTTGCTTCTTATCCATTCTCTTTTGCAATAGCAATGTTCCCTTCCAAATCTTCTCTAAGCTCATTAAGCCTCCATTCAACACGCACACCCCATTCAATGATGCCCCACTTTCCTTTCTTCCACCTAAAGTTCCATGTCTCCTTAGCTTCCTTGGAGGCTTGAGGAAGGGGACCACCTCCTTGCTATTCACTCTTCTCATCTCTCAAAACACCACCTTAATTTTTCCCATTTAATTTGCATCTTCAAATATTCAGTTTCCCCTTTATTGCTTATGCCTTGGTCTCAGAAATTAAAAACAGGTTTAAAGTAGATCACTGAGGTTTCCATGGCTGCCGTTCCATAATCCTTTTGGCCCCTCTCCACTAGAGCCTTGCAGTTTGCTAGACAAATGTCCATTCTCATTGGTTTACTGGCCAAGTTTTAGAAATTTCCCCTGGGTGACCTCTGCTTCCACTGCTCGTAGGCGGCAGAATGGGACAGGAAGCGGGGCTGGAAGAGCTGTGGGCCTGCTGAGCCACGGGTGGCAGGTGCAGAAGCTTACAAGTTCTGTCTCTTGAGGCAGACTTTCCTTGTCTCTTGTAAATTCCCTCAGTACTGTGGCTGCTTTTCTGTTCAGACTGGACAGAATGTTTGTTGCTCCCCCATGGGCTTTTCCTTTGGCCTGGCAGAATAATTATTGCATTCCCAAGTTAGTCCTCTAGGAACATGTGCCTGTACAGTTATGCATTGCTTAATAATGGAGATGAGCCCTGAGAAATGTGTCACTGGATGACTTTGACATTGTACAGTCATCAGAGAGTGTACTCGCACAAATGTAGATGGCTGTGTCAGCAGGTGATGTGGTCTTACGGGGCCACCATTAACTGTGCCCTTTTCTGTTGTCCAAAGCATCATTATGCGATGCGTGACTGTAGTTGGTGACTATCTCAATAACCTTTCCACCAAGCTACGTATTAAAGTGTGTGTATTATTACATGAATCCTACACCACTTCTTCCTTTGAAAATGCTTGTTTTTGTGCCCAAAGAAGAAACGGCACCTTGGGAATATGAGTTACATGATTCCACGCGCAGAATATGTTCCCAGACTAGTCTACCTTCAGCCCCACACCAAATGTAGGGAGAGGGTCAGTGTTTGTTACCGCCATACGGCAAATAAAGAAATTGTTGCAGGGAGAGGTGCGGGCTCTGGATGAGTGGGCGGCGTAGCTCATGGTTCTGTTTCTGGGTGCTGACCCTGGCTCCACATTTCTGCTTCCCTAATTGCTTTTGACAGAAGGAAAGGAGAATGGGAGGAAGGAGCAATAGGGTTTCCAGAAGAGCTGCTTTCACAGTTACTCCACTCCAGACGTCTCTGTCTCGAGTTCTTTCCTTATTGAATGATAATAGCACGGAGCAGTCAGTGGAACTATACTAACTGGATGAAAGTAGCTGAGAATGTGAATTATTGTCAGAAATTTTTTTTAAAAATTGCCTTTTTTATTTGGAAACTAATTCCAAGATCCTAAATGTGCATTTGTTTAGAATTCAAAAGTAAAGGGCATAGGGTACTTGGTAGTGGTTGAATTTCACAACCTTTCTGTGCTGAAATGGGAAGTGTGAAGAACGTTTTTTGTGAAGTTCGTGTAAGTGCACACATGCAAACGAAATTCTCAGGAAACAGTAGCTGCAGTTGCTTTTTTGTAAAATTAGTAAATCTGCATAAAGAAATCATGACTTTAAGAATAGTAGCATTGTGTATATGTAGTTTAAAACTACTTACAGAGTCTGCCCACTCGTTATTTACAAAATAGTTTACATGCCCCATCTTATGTAGCCCAAATTACCAGATAGTAAAATTATAAATATTTAAAATATGAGGATACTAGAGTGTAAGGAAGTTAATTATTTAAGTCTCAGTGACAAAAAATAGGAAAAATTAAAGCAAGTTTGCCTGAAGAGAAGGAACAAACCTAATTAATATTCTAAAGTTTTATGGTTCCAGTTTTATATTAAGGAAGAACGAACGAGAATTGGCAGTTTACACTTTTCTGTTTTGGGGGGTTTACACTGTTTGTTTGTTTGTTTTCTGAGACAGAGAGTCCCCCAAGTTGCCCAGGCTGGGCTCCAGCTGCGATCCTCCTCCCTTGGCCTCCCAGAGTGCCAGGGTTACAGGTGTTCTCCACCATGCCCAGCTAAATTGGCCATCTTTTACATGAAGTTGGGAATGGTATCCCAGATGCACACAAGGATTCCATTTTTGTTGTGATTAAACATTACAGGTTAGGTACTTTGATAAGCTGCTGGAATACCAGCGAGGTTTGAAAGATGGAAGTAGATCCTTACATTGAATGATTTTAGGAAGTATTTTCCTTTTATTCTTCAATTTAAACCTTGCAGCAGATGCTAGAATTCAAGGGAACTGTGCCACACCTTTAACCAAAACACTTTACTGCCTCACTCTTTATTCTGTAAAAAAGCAAACAAAGAAGATTTAAAGACATTGTGAAAAAGAGCCTGCAAAAATACATGTTTGAAGATGTTTGATCTTTGGTCTTTCCTAAATACCAATTACTAACAATAGGAAGAAAAATATTTAATATACACATGTGGAAATAATACCTACACGAGAGTCAATTACAAATGATTATTTTTAAAAAGTAAAACCTAGCTTTAAGCTAATTTGTCACAGAGATAAAGCAACACAGTTTCATGCTTCATAACAATTTAATAAATATTGCTAAAATATGGTAACTGCCACCAGGACTCCTTAGCAAGCTGTTTCTGTAATACAGAGTTCTCTGCGACTGTTTGGGGAAGTTGGGTTGTCAATGTAGTATACACCGTAATCTCTGCAGAAAGTCAGGAACATATGGTCCCTGCTCATCAGCTAACCCCAGGGGACTGCACCACAGGCTGTCTCCTGGCAGGTCCGTGACAGTGAGGGCGGAGACTGAGAGGAGAGGGGAAGGGTGACGGGGTGGCCAGGGAAACACCGATGACTCAGACCCTAAAATCACACTCGGAAGCCTGAATCCAGAGCCACAAAGTTTCCACCTTCAAGGAATCTGCTAGAATAGAAGTTGAACATTGCAACATTGGGAGTTTGCTGAATATAAATTCTGAATCTTGGTGTACATGGATAAAATTAGTAATTTCAGCAATAGCAGTAAAATACTACACATTACATGCTACTGGCCAACATAGATGTGTTGAATGTAATCTGTGTACCCAAGTCAGGGTTCCTTGGAACATACTTTTATTGTTTTATATTCTGAAGTATGGATACATAGTAAACCATCTTTCTCTAAAGAAGTATGAGATTTTCTAATTTAAAAAGAAATATATTGTTTCAATTAACTGATTCCAGTAAGAAACTGCAGAGTTAATATCTGTCAGGTAGCATTTATGGATAAGGTGAAGTGTATACTTTACAGATACTTTTATTTAATAATCCAGCCTGCTCCCTGGAATTCTGTCATCACAGATTTCTTTTCACCCAAACATGTGGTCACTAAATTTTAAATAACAGTATAGGATAAGGCCTCACTAGTAATTTATAGGGTAGTATCATTTTAATCAGTTTTATACCTGTCTTCTTCCATTTGCATTTTTATAAAATCTTTTCAGTTTTGGATTATATTACAAGTCTAGATACTGCAAATTGAGCCCTCTCCTCAGTCAAAAGTCACTTTTGGGTTGTTTTGAAGCATATATGGCCCTAGGAAAATTTTATAA
>RJWM01014227.1:23342-51200 GCA_004363535.1 Dasyprocta punctata | reverse complement strand
TCCCCCCAGCCCCGAGCATCGACACTTCATCGTCGCCATGCCTCCTGCTATAAACGTGGTGCTAAAGGCGTCTTTGAACCCAGAAAATGGGATTTTTGGACCCCAGTGATTACGAGCAGGTTTGAGCTGACTCCTCCCAGCCCCACTTCGTCAGAGTCCCTGCTACTAGGACTGAGTCCTGTAGGACTGAGTGAGAAAAGGTCCCTGATATGCCCCCCAGCAGGAAAATGTGCCTAGAGCTTCCTCTCCTGACAGAATCTCGGGTCCTGATGCGGGAGACCAAGGCACAGAGAGGCCACCTTCGGGAGTCGTCCCAGTACCGGTCTGCATCCTGTCCAGAAGGACAGAACCCAACCCAGTGGGGGGTGTCATCTGCTTTTCGCACATCCTTCGAGGCAAGGATGGCCAACCACTCACCAAGCGAGGAAGCCGTGCGTGGGCGCCCCGACTCTTCGGAGGAGCTGCGCCAGGGCTGGTGAGCCAAGGCGCGCTCCATCCCAGCTCGCCGCCGTCTGCGCTAGGGGCTGGCTGGGCGGGGTTTATATGGAGGCGCAGAGGGGGTGGTCTCTGACGTCAGCGCATTCTGCTGCAATGCGCTCATTTCTCTAAAAGTGATTGGCCGGAAAAATGAGCCCCCCAGATTCTATGACAAATTGCTGTGGCCGCACCCAGATTGCAGCAAAGAACGGAGGAAAAAAATCTGCCGCAGTGCCCCTGGCCGCCATGACCAACACCCTGTGGTCCGAGTGTTTTCTCCCTCCGTGAGCCCTGAGCGCAGGAGGGAGGGCCCTGTGTGTGCGTGATGTGTGGGGAAATCGCCCCCCAGCGAGGGTCGCCCTTAGAGGGGCTGAGAGTGAAGCTGGGATGCCCGGGGTTGGGGCGCGGGGGGGGGGTGTTGATCGCACACCTTGCCGTTTCCAAGACCGGATCAGGGGCTGCAGACTTAGGGAAAGAAAATGATGCTTTCTGCTTATTGTTCTGGAAAATAAAAAGCCCCCAGGCGTGATAACTGGCTCCCGGATGTCACCGCGGCTGTCGCCCCCTTCCAGCCCACCCTGTTTCTGACGCGTAGACGCGAGACAGTCAGTCCAGCATCCTGGAAGCGGAGAAGCCTGGCTCCGAGTCCCAGGCTCTGCCGAGTGCGACCTGTGGACCCGAGACGTGTGAACATCTCTCGCTCTTCCTGGGGAGACAGAGTGCTTCTCCTGCTTCCTAAGGGGACACCCTCAAACTAGGACTTCAGTGAGCAGTATGTAGACCTGAGCCGTGTCCAGCAAAGAAAAGTACTTTTCCAGTGAGGACAGAGTCCTACGCGGAGATGGCTGGAGGAGCCCTCCCGAATTGGGGTGATTTCCACACACGTCCACTTTGAAAGAGCAGCCCCCCTAACCCCAGCCCCCGCTCCGCCCCGCCACCGCCACCACCGCGGCCGCCGCCGCCGCGCGCGCAGGAAAACAGGCAGAGACACGTGTTGCTGCGGCACTCACCGCACAGCCTCGCGCTCGGGGACTTGGCACATGAGAGTTAATCCCTAACAGGTGGCCCCGGGCAGCGCTGCCAGGCCCTGAGTGGCGAAGTGGCAATGCCGTCAATCAGATGTCCTCTCAGAGGTCAGAATGCTGCCGACAGGGACTAAGGATCTATCTTAGGGTGACAGGTGGGTGCAGCCGGTGGGAAGGAAGGAGCGTCTGATTATAGAAAAGGGGTAAGAATGCGCCGTGGACCCCAAAGGAGAAAGCCGAGGAGCCCCCCCCCACACACACACATGCACTGAAGGTATCAAGTTAGAAAGCTCCCCCCCGCACTTCTCTGGGGGTTTCCGGGCCGCTTCGGAGCCAGACCCCCATGCCTGGCAAAGCTAAGAGGTGGCGTCATACAGATAAGAGATCCCACAGCCAAAAGGAGGGGGAGAGACAACTTCTTAGCTGGCCAGGGAAGTGGAAAGTGACTATCAAATCTCCAGGGACTTGGAGCGTGGGGCGGGGGCGCCTCTGCACGGGGTCTGGCAGTGCTGTTGGGGACGTGAAGTTCTGAGACACTGCGGGAAGCCACGGGGGGCTTCTTGAACATGTCAGATGACCGGGGGGGGGGGCACTCCGTCCGCAGCCTGCGGCGCACGCCAGGGGCCCCGGGGGCGAGTGTCCCCAAAGCAACACTTGTGGAGGCAGAAAGGCCGGAACCCGCCGCAGATATCGAGAAACCTTCAAAAAATCATGGCTCCGAGAACCCTAGTCAACAGGAGAACATTTATTAGCCACGGTATTAATAGCTAGGAAACAGCCAGAGCTGGCTGAGGCCAATCAGCAGCAAGGAGCCCCTGTCGTCAAGCCCCGGCGGCCAATCAGACACCAGCAGGCCCAGTTGCTAGCCTCTGGGGGCAGAGGCGAGGGGTGCGTTTTGTCACGGGGGCTCCTGTTTGGGCTCCTTGGGTGGGAGCGGAGGCGGCCACCAGAGAGCGTCAGTAGACACGCACTTGGGGCCCCGAGGCCGTCTTAGAGCTCGCGCCTGGGGCGTCAGCCCCGAAACCCGCAAATGGCATGCGTTGATGCTCTACTGGGAACCCCAGGCCTCGGTTGGGGTGTCCCTGAGGGGGAGCGGGAAGAAGGAACCTTCTGACACCCACTGTCCAGTGTCTCCCCCCAAGGCCGGGGACCCAAGGGGAAAGTTGGGCCTCCTGGTAGAAAGTGGGGTTCTCCACTGACTCAGGGGCCCTGGTCCCTAAGCCTGCTGGCCGTGTAGACTGTGACCCAGCTCCCGCCCCTGGCCTCTGGGCCTCCCTGACAGCCCAGGGTGAAGGACCCGCCTAGAAACCAGCCGTTTCTGCGGCCAGCACTGTGGGCCTGGGCCTCAGCTCCGCTGGCTGCTCGCTGGTAGGCTGAAGTCCAGGCTCTTCCCCTCTCTGGACCCCTATTTCCTCATCTGGAAAAAGGAAAGAGTTGGACCAGAGGGTCCCCAAGGAGCCTTCCAGTCCTGCTTTGCTTGATTTGAATGTATACATCAGGCGAGTCAAATGTCTTCCAGAACATTCTGTATGACAGTAATTAGTATCAGGTGTATCCTGCAGCCCATGTGGTTATTTCATCATGCTGCTTTTCTTTCCATTGTATTTTATTTTAAACAGAACTCCATGGCAACATGTTTATACTTCTGGGGCTCCCTAAAAGAAAGAGAGAGAAAGATAGAGGGGAAGAAAAGGAAAAAGGAGAAAGAAAAGACTGCCGTAAACCAATCTCCACGGAGCATGGTTGAACTACAGTTTAAAAAAAAAAAGAATCCATACATTGAAATGTTTTGGTTGGCTTTTCTGGAGCCCCGAACCTGACTTTTGAAATATTTATGGGTCCGAAGGCAATGGAAGAAAGTTCTCCAGAAAGCCAGCCCTGTGGCCACGTCTGGATCTGACAGTCCCTCGCGCTGGGCGAGGCTGCCGCAGCTCTGCCCGCTGGAACAGGGCAGGGGAGGCTGAGATTCCTATCTGCAGGGGAAAGCAGACGCGGAAATCCAGGGTTGAGCCGAAGAGCACTTTCTCTGTGTGCGTGCCGGTCCCCAGCTCTGCCGGCCTGGAGGGGAGCCAGTTCCCAGACGCCCGGCTTAGCCCGCCGCCGCTGCCGCTGCGCCTTCGGCTTTCATGTAGATCTAACTCAAAGCACACAGTTTTTTCTTCTGCTTCTGCTGCTGCTTCTTCTTTTTGACTCATACTTGGGAATCCTCAAAAGCTGTGTGAACAGTGTCCTCTCCACACATACATACTTGCGGGCGAGAGCACAGACAACCTAAGATTCAGGCAGGAAGTGAGCACAAGGTCCTCTTTTTTATCTCCCAAGCATGGTGAATGTCCTCTCTTCTCAGAATCCCTCCTGAGCACTATTGCCAAACGGCAGACCCCGGTGGAGGGTGGGTCTCTCTAAGCAGCTTTCTGGGAATTCCAGGTCCCCTAAATGTTAGTGATCCCAGAGCTCCCCTGGAGTGGGTTTCTGCTGCTGCTTTAGCTACAGGCCCGGTCGGTTCGGTCCTAACCACTAGTTCCCATCCCAGCTTCTGACAGTTTAACACCCCCTCCAGGTCACAGGTCCCTGACGACCCCCCATAGACCAAAGCCAGAGAAGCCGAGAGCTCACAGAGGCTGCTTGTTTGTTTGTTTGTGGGGCCAGAGTGTGGCATTGCCTCTGTGCCTCCCAAAAGACGCAAGACCCAGTACCCAGCAGGGAAGGAACTGGAGGAACTGGTGGCTCAGACAGCAGCCATATCTTCCGGGGTACTGGCAGCACAGACTCCTTGAAAATACACCAGTCCCAGCCCTCCTCTTGGTATCAGAAGCATCCTTCTCCCCTTAAAATCTGATTTCTGGAAAAATAAATTAATTAATTAATTAAATAAAGTAAAATCTGGCTTCTGGAGCCAGGTGTGGTGGCGCATGCCTGTAATCCCAGCCCTCGGAGGCTGAGGCTGGAGGTTCTTTACAAACTGGAGACCAGCCTGGACTACAAAGCAAGCTCTAGATCAGCCTAAACTGCATAGTGAGACCCTGTCTCAAAAAGACCAGAAAACAAAACAAAACAAAACAAAAAAATCTGGCTTCTGGGTGCAGCCTCAGCCCTTCGTAGAGGAGTTTGCCGAAATTCAGATATTAAAGAAAAATAAAGCTCAGGGCCTTATACAGACGGCCATGGATAAAGTTTATGTCCCCGTAGACTGCTGGGCTTCTAGGAAGCACACGTTTGTGTTTGAATTCAGGCAGCCAGAGCCATTGCCACTGGCCAGCAGTAACCCAAGAGCAAATGTCAACAGCGAGCCACTTTCCATCTTGACACTGAGGTCCACATGTCGGGGGCAGAGTGGCACTGCTCTTCTGAAATAGTTTTCTTAATGAAGACCAATGAAAATGAACTGGAGGCCCATATTCCCCAAATGGTCCCATTAATTGTTCTGGGTGATTTTTCTTCTTTCTGCTTTTATGCATCTCTACACTGGCAAACTGCTTTGATAATGTACATCTTTTTTTTTTTTAACAAATGCAGCAGAAAGGGTGACCATTTTAATCTCTTCCATAGGAGCCTCAAATAGAAACTCTTTTTCTAATAAATAAATAAACATCAAGAGACACAGGATCCATTGCCTGCATCGTGTGTGACACTTTCTGGGTGGAGGTGTCCACCCATGGGCAGTGGGCGTGCAGGGGCAGCCAGGTAGCTGTGCTCACTTTTGTAAGAGCTCCCTTGAACCCACCACAGAGTGAAATGGTTTTGTCCCCACACGAGGGACCCAGGGAAACCTCCTTACCAGACCGCTAGGTGGGCCTGGCGTGGGGGCTCAGCAAGGCTGCCACGGTCATGGGCTGGGGTTTAGAAGTCACGTCTTGACACGGGGAAAAAGTGGCCACGTCGCCCCACTCTCCCCACCGCATCCCCCCTGGCTTTGGGCTTGGGCCAGACCCGGATCCAGGCAAGGGGTTTTCTTGGCCCAACTCCATGGAAATATTTCTTTCGGTGCAGCAAAGAACTGCTTCATTCAGCTGCCTGCGGCTAGGGAGGGGGCGGCTTTCGCCGTGTTGACACAGAGCAGGAGGCCTGGGAGGGGCCCAGCGGAGCAAAAGTATTCCAGGTAGAACAAGACTGGAAAGTTGGCTTTAAAAAAAAAAAAAAAAACTAAAAGATTGCTGACAGTTGAAAAACTTCCACCTCACCCCATAGGCTCCAGGAAAGACATTTCAGCAGCAAGGTCTAGAAACGCCTGGCGTCAGAAGGAAGGGGCCGGGTGGCAGACGCGGCGGAGACCCGGGGGCTGTAGTGGCCTCCCCGGCCGGGCCTGGTGATGTCCAGATCTCCAAACTGAACAAGCTGCCAGCTCCCCGGTGGAGACTTCAGGGTCCCTGGGGCGATCTGCTGCTGTTAGAGGCCAGGTGCTGGGGAAAGCTGTCCCAGGCCCTGAGCAGAGACGGAGATGGGGCGGCCCTGCGGAACACCGGCCGAGCACCTGATCGGGGCAGGCGAAGGGGTGACACGCGGGCTCTCCTCCCCCGCTGGACGGTATGCAGGGTGGGAAAGGAGGCCTTGTTTTCCATGTTCTTGGCATTGACTTTCTTAATGACTTACTTATTTTCAAGGAGAGTCTCAGTATGCAGTTCAGACTGGCCTTGAACTCACGATGTAGCCCAGGCTGGCCTCGGCCTCCGGAGTGCTGGGATTACAGGTATAACTTCCTTGCCCGCATTTTGTTGTTGTTGTTCTTCTTCTTTTTGCTTTGTTTTGCTTTTTATTTGTTTGTTTGGTTTTGGTACCAGGGATTGAATTTACAACCTTGAGCCTGCCAGGCAGATGCTTACACCACTGAGCTAAATCCCTGGCCCTATTTTTTGAGATAGGGTCTCACTATGTAGTTCAGGCTGGTCTCGAACTCACAACAATACTCCTGCCTCAGTGTCCTGAGTGCTGGGATTAAAGACACGCACCACCACACTTGGCTTGTTTTGTTTTGTTTTGAGACAGTCTCTCACTATGCAGTTCAGGCTGGCCTTAAATTCACTATACAGGCCAGGCTGACCTTGAACTCTCAGCAATCCTCCTGCCTCAGCCTCCCAAGTACTGGGATTATAGGTGTGCACCACCATGCCTGGCTGCATTTGTTTATAAGTGTGATTTTTTTTTTTTTGTACCAGAAATTGAACTCAGAACCTTGCACTTGCCAGTCAGGTGCTGTGCCACTCAGCTGTATTCCAGGACCTGTCATTTCTTTATATATATATATATATATATATATATATATATATTTTTTTTTTTTTTTTTTTTTTTTTTTTTTTTTTTTTTTTTTTTTTTTTTTTTTTTTTTGGCGGCACTGGAGATTGAACTCACAACCTCGCGCCTGTCAGACAGGCGCTTAAGCCACTGAGCCACACTCCTGGCTCTATGTATATATTTTGAGATGGAGATCTCTCTCTGTTACCCTCCAGCTCCTGATCTTTTGCAATCTTAAAAAACATTCCTCCAACACAATAGCTAGGTCAGCGAGTGAAAGCTGGTATAACACGTGCTGTGCCCCAGCGGCTCCCTTCTCCCCTGCAGGCAGGAGTTTGGCCCTCAGTTCTTCTCTCCCAAAACGCCCTGCACAACTGCCCCCAGCCTGCAGTGTGGGGATGGGCTCTGCTGCTCTCCACAGTGGAGACCAAGAGGAGAGAATCTGACCTCCTGCTCCAGCTGAGCCTCAGGGCCCTCAGGAGCGCAGCGGCTGGGCCCAAATTCACCCCTGGGGCCATGCCGATCATGGGGCCTCAGATCCGGGCTCTGGGATGTACTTTGCAAGCTCAGTGGGAAAACAGATCCTCCAGATGAAGCAGACATTCCAAGGCTGGCATGCAGCTCAGCGGTACAGCACTTGCCCAGCGTGTACAAGGCCCTGGGTTCCATGCCCAGCACTGCACAAAAACAAAAACAAAAACCAGATGGTCCCAGAGCACTTGTCTGCCTCGCTGGCCGCTTCACTGCTGTCCTCGGCTACCTGGGACCTGGCATCGAGCATTTGGGAGAGAGGCGAGGAACCCAGGCTGTGCTACCGGATGGCCTGGTCTGGGGTCTCACACCACCACTCCCACTGCTTCATTCTGAAGGGGACCCTCGCCACTTCCCTGCACCCCCATTTCCTTATCTGTAAAATGGGGAGAATCATAGCACCTGCCCTCTAAGACTGTGAGTGCTCGGTCACCCAAGGCGCAAGAAGCCCAAGCAGACCCAGGGGTGCCACCCTCTCCCCACAGACCACAATCCTTCACAACCCTGGCAATCCAGAGCTGTGAGGCTCTGGGGGTCCCCCACCAGTCCCTCCTGGGAATCCCGGGGCTGGGGGAGCTGTGATTCTGAGGTAGCCCACCCTCCACCGTGCCGCCGCCACCGGATGTGTGCGTGTTTGGAGCCTCTGCACAGATCGCCCTGCAGCCCACCTACCCCAAAGACCCCCTTCCTCTCATCTGGGCTGATTCCCCAACCGGAGGGGCCAAGCTGCTGCAGGTCATCTCGGGGCTCCATGCTCTGCCCCCATCTACCGCACTGCTCAGGCTCATGCTGCGCAGACGTCGCGCCCTCTGAGACGGGGACTCGAATGTTCAACATACCCTTTAGGTGTTTGCAGAAGGGATGAGCTTAAAGGCGCCTGCTTTTAGGTAAACGGAGCTGCCCTGCGCATCTGATGATAAAGAAGAACAAACACATGCGCCTTCCAGAGCCAGCCGCGCTCCCCAGGTCCCCACAGAAGGGAAGGGCGCCTTTGCCTGTGTGGACTGCGGGGGGGGGGGGGGGGGGGGGCGGGGGCCTGAGGCCAGCAAGGGGTGGTGGTGGCCTCTGGGACCAGTCTTGCTACTTCACCCTACGGAGCCAGCTTTCCCCTCCCCAGAAATCTAAAAATTAATATTCATGCCTCAGGTTTGCTCTGAACACAGAATAAGAGATGTTTGTTTTGTTTTTGTTTTTTTTTGAACCTCTCACATCTGGTTGGATACCAAGGGTCAGCTCCCCTGGCTGGGAAAGTGAGAAGGGACCTTCGGGCTGGGGAGCCGGGCAGGGCGAGCTTAGGACTGACTGCCCCCTAACTGCGCCAGCGGAGCCTTTGCAGGAGCCGGAGTCCCGTCAGCTCTAAGAGGCGGACAAATCCAGACAGTTGTCTACATGCGTTCGGTCGTTGAGTCCTAGAAGCACCTACCGGGCACCCCGGGGAGCCGGGTGTCAGGTGCTGGGGTCCAGATGACACGTGATAAGGAAGTGCCCTCCTCGTGGCCCTCAGTGCAGACAGGGAGCCAGACTGCACACTACCGTGCGCTGGCTCTGCTCCCCAGGCCTCTGCTGGGACCCCAGGGGGCATCCCCCACCCCAGGATGAGCCCACAAGTGGGAAATTGCCATGGACCCAGAAGGGAGAGCAGACGGGGGTTAGGGTGCCCACGGAAACCTGGCCCCCTTAGCCGGGGTGGAGGGCGGTATCAGGAATCTGGGCCTCGTCCTTTCCCGACAGTCTGGCCTTCTGTACATTTCCCAGAAATTCTCAGTGTTTATACAGAGCCTAAGTCATTCAAATCCTGTTTTCAGCTGTAAGTCCCTTTCTGACTGGCTCAGGGCATAGGCATCTCCGAGCGTTGAATGTATGGCCACGTGGCTGACCAGAGATCCAAGCAAAACTGTCCAGCTGCCCGACCGGAGCTGCCCCTGAAAGGCCCCAGTGTGTGCCCCACACCCTGCCAAGCTGGTGCAGACCCCCAAGCCAGGGTCCTCCTCTGCAGAATCCCAAGTGGACCGGGGCTAAGGGGCCCTGCTGGGAAGGTCAGGAAGTGGCCAGGGGCTTTTACGAGCTTCCCGGTGCCAGCTGGAGAGGAAACAGACTGCGGGTGGGGACGGGGAGATGATGGACGGGACAAAGGGACCGGGGCCACAGAATGCCCGCTGGTGAGACCACTCAGACGGCCTTCCGGTGCTGTTACCAAGGGGAGGACGGGCCGGGCGCAGCTCAGTAGCACAGCATGCGCCTGGCGCGGGTGAGGCCCTGGGCTCCAACCCTGGTACCCCAGAAAGATGGCAAAGGAGAGCACCATGTCCTCCTGGAGCAGAAGCCCTGCCCTACCCACCCTAGGACCTTATGCTGAGACTTTGCCGCCCAGTCCATGACAGTGACGCACAGATCAAACAGCGGCCCCCATCCCCGCATCGGGCTGTGGCCTGGCAGGTCACAAGTGTGCCATCCGGGAGCACCTAGCGGTGCCTAGAGAGCAAACTCGACACACATGCACAGCAAGTGCCTGTGTCGCCGCGGCCACGCTGACCACCTGGCACGTGCCGTCCCTGCCTCAGTGGGCATCATGGGCCAAGAGAAAGGGGGGCGTTAGGCCTGTGGGTCACATGCCCCAACAGGAGGGAACCCCTGACACGCAGCTAGAGGAGTCTGGGAGACACAGGGCAGTCCCCGGCCCTGCTCAAGCTCCCCAGGGTTCTGTCCAGGTCCTCGAGCATTCTGTGAATGTAAGAGCCTGAGGTGAGGTCCGCCCGAGAAGACAGCCTAAGAGGCTCCTTCCTGTGTGTGCCCTTCCCTCCAGGAAGTAGATCAAGGAGGCAGTCAGTGGTGGCACCATGGCCGTCCGAGTCACTGCTGGCACCCTGGCTCTGCAGCTCCGAGCTCTGGGGAATGGGCTCAGTTGCTGGCATACATTGCCGATGAGGCTGTGCGTGCTGCTCAGACCCCGACAGGCATAGAGTAGCCGCTACATCTGAGTCAGTGGCCTCACCCAGCGGGCTACATCTGGGCAGGCCAAGGTGGGGAGTCTGAGATCACACAGCCCAGCGCACCACCCGCCATGGGAGTGGAAGCCAAGCTGGGTTCCCTTCCACCAGTTCACACTAGCACTCCACTTCCTTTGAGATCAAGTGGTGACCCCCTCCTTCCCATGCTGCACCACGATTCACAGCGAGACCACGGCTGAGGCTCTCTGGGCTCAGCTTTGCGCCTGGCTAGCGCCTCTCACCAGAACCTGCAGGCAGGGCAGCAGTTCCCAGGATCAGCGACTCTGTCACTCCGTAGGCAGCAGAAGAGGGGACTGGCTTGATTTGGATCTTATCAGAACACCCCTGCAGGCCCTCATTCTGCTTTGATCTTTTTAAGAGTGCTTTTACCAAACTGTTAGGCGACATGCCATTCAAACGCAGCCCTCACCCCACCGGGTTTCTCCTTTCATCAGTGGTGGTCGGGGGGCTGTATCTGTAGTCAAAATGGGTACAACTTCTAGCCCTGTGGGCCACACTGATCTAATGCTTAAATGCACCCACGTCTTGGTGTGCTCATTTCCTCACTAGAAATCGTTCCCGCAGCAGTGATTGCACAGCCTGCAAAGACACAGAGCAAACAGGCGTCTGGCCCGGATCGTCTACTTGCAACCTGAAAATACTACTCAGGCCTGAGGAGCTCCTGTACCTAACAGCAGCCCATTTAACCCTTAGGCCAGCTTTACAGATAGGGAGACTGAGGCATGGATACAACTAATGAGGAGCACTTTTCTCTGTCCAGTTGGATTCACAGTGCCCCCATCCCCTTTGCCCATGGTGAGGACAGAGACCACTAGACTTAGCAAACTAAACTGAGTTCGTGGCCACAAGGGTAACGGAGAACCCGGAAGAGAGCCAGGGTCGCTGAGCTTAGTTTTCTGCCTGGAGGTTACCCTTCCTGCCCAGGCTAGATAAGGCCCACTGGCCTCTCTCCTCTTTGCCTAGGAAGGGGTTATTAGGGTTATTACTGAACCTATACTGGCTGGTCTCTATCTTGATCACAACTGAGTGCCCTCGGGGTCCCGAGGCTTGCTTTGAGGATGTTTCCCTCTTTAAGGAAAGGCCCAGCTCTTGTTCAGATATCCAGCCCAAGGACCTGGCCTTCGGACCACGTGGTAACTGCAGAGAATGGCAGCCCCATGACGCAAGGCCACCAGCCCGGGGGAGGCACACAGCAGGTTCAGGAGGTGCCCGCAGAGCCCCACTCGTGGTACTTCCAGCCTCGGGGTCCCCCACGGAGCACCACCCACGGCATGGTGCCCTGCATGGCTGGAAATCGCTGCCATGCAGCCCGAAGCACTCCGACAGTCCAGGTTTCAAACAACCCCCTTGCAGAGCCGCCCGAAGCTGGGGGGAGATGGTGCAGGTGCCAGCCTCCACAGCGGCTCAGAGACCCTAAAGCCACCCCCCAGCCCTCCAGGCTGTGCCTATGGCCTCCCCCTTCCCCCACCACAGAGCCAGGCTTTCACAAACTTGCAAGACCAGACAGAGGCAGGAAGACTCAAGTGCTGGAGAATCCTTCTCCTTCTTAAAGGGACAGAGCAACCCCAGTGGGGAGCAGTCCCCAGGACTAGAGCCCACCTTCCCCAGGGAGTTTGCTGCCATTCCCTCCCCAGCCGAGCAGCTGTGACCCCCCTGCCCCAGCCTAGAGAGGATTTGCATTGGGCTTGGGAGCCGGATGTGGGAAGGATCCACCCCAGCTTTTATTACAGTTTCACCCCCAAATCCAAACCCTCCCAAGGAGGCTTCCCTTCTTTGCTCTTGCAGATGGCCATGCTGAGGGCCAGAGGGAGGCCCTTCTCTCCCTGACTGCTCCTGAAGGATAGGGCCAAGTAGCCCCTCATACTGGGGCCCAGGGAATTGGGGGCTTGCGTAGGGGCTGGGTCCCATCAGGTGGGATCCCACAGAGTCTCCCTAGTCATCCTTGGCAAAGGTCAGAGGTTAAAGATCAAAGGGAAGAAGTCGCCACTCAGATCTGACCACGTTCCTTGTTTCAAATTTAGACAAGATGAGCTCTCAAGGTTTCGGTCACAAAGGAGGTAATAATCTGGGGGGAGGTGGGGCAAGTAGAGGGGAATTCTTCAAACCACGGAAGCCCCTGAAAGAGACACCACTGTCACACAAACCTCAGGACTGCAGAGCGGGGTCCCCAGCTCTGCCCACCTCTTAGGTCTCCCTGGTCTGAATGACACAACGCACGCACCCAAGCACCCGAGGGTCTGGAAGACAACCATGATGCATCTCACGAGGACCAAGCTGTTCCCTTGTGGGTCCATGTGTCTGTGTGCACGATCGTTTGCATTCGGAGGAGGGGTTAGACTATGCACAGCTTGACCTCATGCCCAGGCAAGGCTACGGAGGGTGTCGGAGGCCGCAGCCCTCCCCAGCTCCATGGCAACCGTAAGTCCCGACCCCAGTCTCCAGGAGGGATTTCCTAGGCTGAGATTCAGGCTCCTTCCCTGGGAACCCAGAGCCTCGGGGAAGGTCGGCTAGTCAACGAGATCAGTCCCTCTTGAGATAGAGATTTGCATGTGGGGGAGGCGAAGGAGTGGACCTGTAGCAGTTTTGTGCCAGCCTACCACTAAATAAACATATTGCCAAAGTTGCCCAAGGACCGCAGAGAGTCTGCTCTCTGAGAATCACGGAGCCACGAAAGCGCAAACTGAGACAAGTTGAAGTGAATCACAGAGAACTGCTTCCAGGACTGGGAAGCCACAGGGGCAGATCTGCTGTGGCCGCTGACAGCACCGTGGAATCACCATACCGCAAACCGCGGGCGATGAGCAGGCCACGGTGGACCTGGGCAACTGGCTGACCATAGGCAATCAGCCAACCGCAGGCAACGGGCGAACTGCCGCCAACCAGGGGACCGCGGGGAGCCGGCAACCCCCAGCCTAGCAGGAAAACGACTTCCCGTTGACGTCCAAACTTAACAGTTCCTGATTAGAGCCTGAGACGCGACCCATCGCCCTGGTTCTCAAGCTCGCCAGTGACCCACCCTATCCTGGGAACCAAGGGGCAGCGACGGGTCAGGAGTTGGAACTTCAGGCACCAAACTTCCCCGCTCTGGGGCCCCAAAATCTCCTAACTCAGACCCCCAACCTAAAAGAGATGGCACAGCTTATTCTCAGAGCCAATCAGACAGCAACCAGGTGCCTTACCCAGTGAGATTCATTTGGAACATAAGCAGAGGTTGTTGGGGGGCAGCCCCAAGCCTAGAGCTGGGGGTGGGTGTTCTTTTTAACCCTAGCTTATTTTCCTTTTATTAAAGAAACAGAGTGCTGTGCTGAGATTGTAGCTCAGTGATGCCTGTCTAGTGTACTGGAGACTCGAATTCAATCCTTAATAGCACAAGAGAATCAATCAATCAACCAATCTTACAGAGAAACTCAGCATGGCACCTCACACCCCAGCATGTGATATCATGGCCCCTAAGGGGAACTGGTATCAAAGTGCTCATCCAACCCATAGTATTTGCAGAAATGATGGCATGAGAATTATTTTATTTGATCAGTACAACGATACTAGGACAGGGGTCTTCTGTTCTCTGGTTTTAGAGAGCACCAACCAGTCTCTCTCATTCCCTGGTTGGGCCAGATCCACAAAAACTAGGAGGAGAAGGGTTAGGGGTTCAGGCAGTCTTGCAGCAGGAGAACCAGTCTTTGTGAGCCCGGTACAGTTTGTCTAGGTAAGGGTGAAAGTCTGGAGGAATTCCTACGGTGGGATTGGTGCGGATACTCAGAGGGTACACGAAGTTGCCCCAGACTGACATTTGCATTATTCCATCTACACAGGGACCCTGTGGTTCTGAGACCTCTTAGACACAAAAATTGTGGCGAATCACCGTGGACAGTGGCACAGAGGACTGCTCCCAGGCAAAGAAGGGCCGGGAAGCCAAGGGCAGGACAGGGCAGAGAACAGGGGTGCTGTGTGGACAACTGGGGAGTGGTGAATACCAGTACCATGGGTAGCACAGGCAACCAGTGACCCCCTGCTCAGAAGTAGACTGTTCTCTTGGCCCAAGGAATACCTTAGCTTCTTGGGGTGAAGCCGCAGATGTCAAACCACAAACAACCCTAAGCTCCATTTCCTGGATTCCCACAGTAAAAAGAGGAGAAGAGCACAGCTTGCGTCATTCCCAGAGCAGCCAGGGCTGGGGGCCATTTCATGAGTCCCAAGGCTCCGTACAGTGACAGAGACATTTGCCAAACAATGGGAGTGAGGAAGTCCTATAAATTCAGGTATTTTCCATCTCACTTATCTTAAAGAAACAGGCTTTATGGAGCTGTTCTAAGGATGCAACTTGCCAAGGTCATCTTGGGGAGGGGTGGTCATTGCTCCAGTTCTAGTCCTCTCATCCCAGATAGGAGAGGCATCAAGCAGACCCTAGACACTTTGTGCGGGTGAGGAAAACCATTTCGGCAAAATCGGTTCTCTCGCCTTGAGAATATCCACTGTGTGCCAAGGATTTGAGATCTGAGCAAATGCCAGTGAGTCCTGGCACATCAAGGCCCAACACATGGTCTGGCAGCAAAAGAGCAGGGAGAAACCCCAGCCGATTTAGGCATAGACCCAGGGTTATGGTGCCATGACCAACACCAGTGGCAAACCACGGCCCGAAAGGACTCGCCGCTCACAGACCCACAAACTGTGTGATCTTCTAGGTAGAGTCCTCTAGGTAAAGTCCCCTTCTCCTTTAGCCACCAGTCCTGCACTCAATGCCATTTTGCGGGGGGCGGGCGGGGGCACAAGTGCCAGAATTCACCACCGGTGCCGAAACTTCATCCTGTAGTCCCCAGAGCTGAAAACGGAGAGGATGGCTTTTGAAATGGCAAGTCTATCGGTCATTCTCCAAGGGCATTTTGCAGTCCCAGCACTCAGGCCCACCCCACAGAGCTATTTGCAAGACAGAAAGCAATTCTGTTCAAGGTTGGTCTTTTCAAATCTGGATTTCCTCTCCTTAAAGAAGCAGAGTACCTCCAGGCAAGCTCTAAAGAGCAGTTTAGGGTTGAATTTACCAATCAATGCAGAAGCACAACACGCTGGGCATGGGGGAAGCCCATCAAAAGCCATCCAGAGCCATTTCCTTAACTCTGGTTTATTGCCCGCCTGCGGCAATCTGGCCCCCTCCCCCAGCTACCCACAAATGAGTTAAGGCCAGCACAGCTGCTACGACAGGGAAGCGACGTGCAGAAAATCACTACCCAAGGCCACCCCAGGTCCAGAACCCTGGTAGGCTATGAGCCTGGCACAGGAACCAGAGCACAGCAACCAGTAATGGGGAGCCAGGAGACCGAGACACCACAAATGGTGGTGGGAAAACCAGGACTGGACCATGTGCTGAGGAAGCATTACCAGAAACTCCTGGCATGGATCCATAGTGCACCGCGGCACAGGTCCACCCGGCACAGGTCCACGGTGCACCGCGGCACAGGCCCACAACACATTTCGGCACAGGTCTATGATGCACCTCGGCACAGGTATAAGGTGCATTACACAATGGGTCCACACAGCACAGGTCCACGGTGCCATTTGGCACAGAGCCATGGTGCACTGTGATATAAGTCCACAGTGTGGACATGGCATGGGTACGCATGGGTATGCAGTGTGCCGCAGTGCGAATCCAGTGCACCATGACACGGGACCATGGTGCACCGTGGCACAGAGCCAAGGTGCACCAAGGTGAAAGTCTTAGTGCATCAAGGCATAGGTACGCAGTGCACTGCATCACGGCTCCACCGTGCACCACATCACGGCTCCACGGTGCACCGAGGCACAGAGCCACGGTGCACCAAGGTGAAAGTCCTTAGTACACCAAGGAATAGGCACGCGGTGCACCGCGGCACGGCTCCACCGTGCACCGAGGCACAGAGCCACGGTGCATTGCGGCACGGAGCCACGGTGCACCAAGGTGAAAGTCCTTAGTGCACCAAGGCACAGGTACACGGTGCACCGCGGCACGGCTCCACCGTGCACCACGGCATGGCTGCACGGTACACCGAGGCACAGAGCCACGGTGCACCAAGGTGAAAGTCCTTAGTGCACCACGGAATAGGTACGCGGTAAACCGCGGCACGGCTCCACAGTGCACCACGGCATGGCTCCACAGTGCACCGAGGCACAGAGCCACGGTGCATCGCGGCATGAGCCACGGTGCACCAAGCTGAAAGTCCTTAGTGCACCAAGGCATAGGTACATGGTGCACCACGGCATGGCTCCACGGTACACCGAGGCACAGAGCCACGGTGCATCGCGGCACGGAGCCAAGGTGCACCAAGGTGAAAGTCCTTAGTGCACCAAGGCATAGGTACGCGGTACGCCGCGGTACGGCTCCACAGTGCACCACAGCATGGCTCCACGGTGCACCGAGGCACAGAGCCACGGTGCATCGCGGCACGGAGCCACGGTGCACCAAGGTGAAAGTCCTTAGTGCACCAAGGCATAGGTACACGGTGCACCATGGCACGGCTCCACAGTGCACCACGGCATGGCTCCACGGTGCACCGAGGCACAGAGCCATGGTGTATCGTGGCACGGAGCCACAGTGCACCAAGGTGAAAGTCCTTAGTGCACCAAGGCATAGGTACGCGGTGCACCGCGGCATGGCTCCACAGTGCACCGAGGCACAGAGCCACGGTACATCGCGGCGTGGAGCCATGGTGCACCAAGTTGAAAGTCTTTAGTGCACCAAGGCATAGGTACACGGTGCACCACGGCACGGCTCCACGGTGCACCACGGCATGGCTCCACGGTGCACTGAGGCACAGAGCCACGTTGCATCGCGGCATGGAGCCATGGTGCACCAAGTTGAAAGTCCTTAGTGCACCAAGGCATAGGTACGCGGTGCACCGCGGCACAGCTCCACGGTGCACCACAGCATGGCTCCACGGTGCACTGAGGCACAGAGCCACGGTGCATCACGGCATGGAGCCATGGTGCACCAAGCTGAAAGTCCTTAGTGCACCAAGGCATAGGTAAGCGGTGCACCATGGCACGGCTCCATGGTGCACCACAGCATGGTTCCACGGTGCACCGAGGCACAGAACCACGGTGCATCGCGGCACAGAGCCACGGTGAATCGTGGCATGGAGCCACGGTGCACCGTGGTGCCATGGTGCACTGTGGTGCAAGTCCTTGGCTTACAACATGGTGCAAATACAGGTGTACCATGGCACAGGCACACAATGCACACTGGCAAGGCCCACGGTGGGACACAGCATGGGTCCACAGTGCACCGTGGCACAGGTCCACGGTGCACCACGGCACGGGTCCGCAATACTCAGCATAGTCACAGAATGCACGTTGGCACAGACCCACAGACTACCGCGGTACTTCCAGGTTAAATCACTGCTCACCGCCCTCCTAACAATTCGAAATCGCTGGTGTGGGGTCTAGGGCTTCAGTGCATCTCCTATCCAGTGCCACCAAAGAGCTAAATCCTGCATTTGCTTCTCAAAGCCCCTTCTGTTTGCTCGAAAGTTGAGGTGATTACCAAGAAGCATTGGAGTGGCAGAGGGCAGTCTTAAGGTGGCTCCTGCGGGTCCCACGCTTCCCAACCCTGAAGTCCAATTCCCTAGCCCACAGGTTTGTGCAAGGAAAGAGACCCAGTAAGACCCCTATCCTAACACCCCTCACCCCACCTTCACAACTCCACCTTCATCTACATTTCCAAACCAGCTCTGGCAGGTAGAGGAGTGGAAAATGTGAATTTTGATTGTCATTCAGCTGCCTGCTGTGGTGAGTTCTTCCCTCCTTAAAGCAACAGGCCCCCAACCCAAGTCTACCTTCCCTGGGGGAGTCAGTCAGCCTGCCTACACCTCCCCCTAAACCTCCATTCTCACCCCAGGCTAGGGAGGGAGCTTGCGAATTCACAGCTAGCAAACCGGGAAGTTTGTCTCTAGCACTTGGAGCCTGGGGAGGGGCTTCGTCCTTCACACTTTGACCAAGGCTCTTCCGGGATTCTGGGGTGTCTGGTTGCTGACTGGTCTTCAGTTTACTGTGATCTCCAGGGTCTAACACAGCATTTTTTTCACTGAATCTTTTGTTGCTGTTGCTTTTCTTTTTGCAGGGCTGAAAACTGAACTCAGGACTTTGTGCTTGCTAGGCAAGCGTTCTACCGCCTAGTTCTCGCAATCTTTACATTGGTCCCTGGAGCATTTTTTAAAAATTGCCCAATATTATAGCTGCCTTGTTCAGGAACATTAGGGCGCCTCAACTTCCTCGGAAGAAGGTGCTCAGGTTGAATTCTGACCCAGGCCGCAGGAAGGCACAGCCGAGGGTGCTGACACTGGAGGCCAGGCGGGAAGGACAGCACTGAGCAGAACCGAGGCCGGCTGGCTGGCCAGGGGCAGGCGCAAGCCAGGGCCGGACAGCTTGAAGAGCAGCATTGCTCCCTAAAGTTTTAGGGGTTGTTTGTTTGTTTCTTGTGGGGTTGTTTGTCTGTTTTTGTTTTTTTCTTGGTACCCTCAAATTCCAAAACTGCAGTGTGCCACCAGATGAAGCAGGACCTCCCTGGAGCGTGGTGACACCCTGCTGCGGGGAGAGTTTGAAGAGTGACAAGCGGGGACTCAACCACTCCCCATGGACGGTGGAGGCAAAGCAGGCTGGTGGCAGCAGGCTGTCCTTTCTCTGGCAGCCAGGAAGCTGTTGAACGGCTCAGCGATGCTCCCTGGGGCCTCTTCGCGTTTAGTTCCCCCAGCAGCCCAATCACGGATCTGTCATAATATTTTAACCTTTAAGACAATTACAGGAATAATTCTCGTTTCTTGTTAAAAAGTAAATAAAAGGCAGAACCGAAGGAGAAAATGACACAAAACAGCCAGGGGAGGATGCGGGGTGTGCAGCCTGGACGTGCAGCCTGGACCCCCGTCCTGCGGGACCCCTGGGCACCCCAGGTTTGGGACTCTACCTGGCCTGGGCTGGGAGGACCATCAGTTCACCCCTGAAGGTTGGGGGACATGTGCAGTTTTAGGGTGCTCCTCCCTCTCTAAACAAGTAGGGGGGAACTCTGTGGCCTGAGGAGAGGCCCCGGGAGGAGAGACTGGTGGATTCACCCATGACTACTGAAGATGCCTCTCCCAGATCAACTGCAGAGAAGGTAGGGCGGGGTGATCATGAACCTCCAAAAGAGTGGGGGGCTACTGTTGACTTCTGTCCAGGTACTTTCCTCTGGGCACGAGTTGGCCTTCTCTCCCTGCCCTGAAGCCTTCTCTCTTGAGACGCACAGGACGGGAGGCAGATGTGAAAGCACGGCCGCCCGGGCGTCCGCTGTGACCTCACCCACTCCCGGGAGCCAGTTCGCAGATCCCGTCCTGCCGAGGAGGAAGAGAAAGTCCACTGCGCCTGGCGCACAAACCGCAGCGCAGAGCACAGACCCGGACCCCCTCCCGGGTCTCCTCTCCGGCACCTAAACCCGGACCCCTCTCGTCCCCGGGGCGCTGACTTGGTGGGAGAATTGTTGGGGTGCTCCCAGGAGGCTGCCCGTCAGCTTCCGATGAGAACAAGGCAGGTCCCGCCTTCCAAGGAGGACCAGGAGGCCAACTGCCCTGCACCCTAACTCAGCCCCACCACTTTCCTGGGGCCTTGGGGGCAAAGCAGGCAGCCAGCGTGGCGTCAGCTCCCAGGAGAGGGGGACCCCCTACCCCACCCCATCCTGCAGCCCTGGCGTAGCTGGCTCAGAATCCTGAGGCTGGACAAAGAAGGTAGGGGGGAGGGAGCGCAGTGGGGGGCTTTCTCGGGAAGGAGGGGGTCAGGAGGAAGGCCTCAGCAGCGGGGGCACCTACTCAGGGACACCCAGGGTGCAGGGGGACCCGGGCAGCCTGCGCACGCATCCTCCCCCACCCATCCTGTTTCTTCCACCACCTGGGTGGGAGGGGGGGTGCACAGGAGATGGGGGACGGGACGTGGCGGGGCGGCCAGCTGCTCCTCATTCGCAGAGGAAAGTGGCTCTCGGTGCTGTCAGAAGCGCGACAGGCCCGCACCATCTGTGCCCGCAGACAGAAGCCTGCGTGGGGGCAGCCCCTGCCCAGGTCGGCAAGCGCGCCGCAGTTCTCACTGACAGTTGACTGACACAATTCACCCTGCCTCGGAACCAGAGGGAGCCCCGGGCGAGAAATGAATCTGAATAACGTGAAGCCCCGCACCCCTCTGCGGACTTACAGCCTTAACTTCCCTCTCCGCGGTGCTGGGAGCCTCCATGCCCAGGCCTCTGATACCTTTGTCAGCTTTATTCCTCCGTGTTCAATACAGTTTGATGTCATCGTGCAGGGCATTTTTATTTCAACTTTTGATCATCCCTGCTGGTATGCGGGAATGAAATACAGTTGGCTTTTTTTTTTTTCAGACAGACCTGGCATCCTGTGGTCTTGCTATACTACTCCTCTGTCCTCACACTGATCCCGGGAACTGTCCCGCCCCGACCGTAAAGAAGTGGCCATCTTGCCCTTAGCGCCTTTTAATCCTGCGTCTGTGAGTGGCTGGGAATTTCTATCTCCCCCTGTCTTTTTTACCCCTAATTGTTCGGTCTAGCTTGTCTATTTTATTGAGCATTCAAACGATTAGCTTTGGCTTTTATTTTTATGTTGGGGGGTACTAAGTTTATTGGTACATTTTAGGTAAACATCATGATTGCTATAGGGAATTTTGGACCTGTACGTAATATAACTTGATTCTTTTTGTTTTCCCATTCCCTCCCCTCCCTTCAACCCCTCTTCCTCTCCTTATTTACAAAAGTTTTCTTTCCATTTTTGTTGCTTCTCATCATTTTTTTCTTCTCCTTCCTTCCTTTCTGTCTCCCTCATCCCTAGTACCCAAGGAAGAGCATTTTCAGGTGAATTAGTGGCAATGCCTTTTACTGTTAAAAATATATATATATAATATATATAATATATATATAATATATATATATTATATATATATATTGGTGGTAACAGTGTCACTATGTAATTCAGACTGGCCTTAAACTCACCATGTAGCCCAGGTTGGCCTCAAGCTTGTGACAATCCTCCTGCCTCAGTCTCCCAAGTACTGAGATTACAGGTGTTAGCTTTGGTTTTATTGATATTCTCTATCACTTTTGTTCGATAGTTTGCTGATTCCTGTTTTGATCTTAACTTTTTTGTGCTGACTTTCAGTTTGTTTACTTATGGGGGGGTTGAGACAGGGTCTCCTTATGTAACTCAGGCTGGCCTCGAACTCAGCAATCCTCCTGCCTCAGCCTCCTGATCAATTTATTTTTATTTTTTGCGGCACCAGGGATTGAACTCACAACCTCGCGCCTGTCCGACAGGCACTTAAGTCACTGAGCCAAACTCCCAGCCCTGGTTTTTTGAGGCAGGGTTGCACTGTGTAGCTCAGGCCGGCCTTGCGCTTGCATTGTAGCCCAAGCCGGCCTCAAACTCACAACGCTCCTCCTACCTCAGCCTCCTGAGTGCTGGGATTATATTTTTACTTTTTTGAGACAGCATTTCACTATGTGGTTCAGGCTGGCCTTGAACTCACTTTGTAGCTCAGACTGGCCTCGAACTTGTAGTGATCCTCCTGCCTCAGCCTCCTAAGTGCTGGGATTACAGGCATGCACTACCATGCCTGGCTGTTTTGTTTTGTTTTGTTTTGTTGTTGTTGTTGTTGTTTGTCTTTTTGAGACAGAGTCTCACTATGCAGAGTTCAGGGTGGCCTTGAACTCACTTTGTAGCCCAGGCAGATCTCCAACTCACAATGATCCTCCTTCCTCAACCTCCCAAATGCTGAGATTACAGGCATATGCCGCCACACCCAGCTAATTATTTAAATATTTTTTAAAATGAAGATTTTTAACTTAACATGAAAAATTCATTCTTATTTTGGAAAAAAAAAAGTTAACTTCTCATACGAATACAACAAGATTAAAAGTAAATTTCTTAAACATTTCCAGAAAATTGATGAGGTTCACAGTCTCTCTCTCTGAAAGGTACGACACAGAGAAGGAGAAAGCCTGCCTGTGCCGCAGGCGCCGCCCCAGCGTCCTCCTGCCCAGGTGCGGGCTCGGGTGGTTTCTTTCCTTCTCCGCTCCTCCTAGCTTTCCGCGCTGTCTCCCGTGGCTGTCTCCTTCCTCACCTTCGCGGCGACGTCCGCTGTGACCGCGAGCTGGCTTGCGTCCGCTTTGGTCTTTCTCTCTGCGTCGCCTTTCTCTGGTTGTTGTGCTTCCTCTCAGCTTGCTCGTGGCTCTCCGAGGCTCCTTCCGCGCGTGCCGTCTCCACGTCGCCCTCGTCGCTGTCACTGGTGGGAGCGCTTGGTGCAGGGCTTGCCCACACTGCCTCTCTCCTCTGGGGTGTTCTCTTTCGGGGTCCTCATCCCGATCTCGCTCTCTGCCTGTGGTGGATTAAAAACTGATGGGCCATTTAAACACCAGCTGAACTGAATCAGCGCGGTGCTGAGCGCGGATGGCCCACCTGAGGAAAGCTGCCAGCACAAAAAGGAGACCTGGCCAGGAAGAGTATAGTGTGGGTTCTCCTAAGTGGTGTTGTTTGGAGCTGTTGGTTCTCCTGGAGGAGCTTGTCATGCTGGCTTTCTTGATATGAACTCGGCTGTTATCATTGGAGGAGCCCGGGACCTTGTCGCTGAGAAGGGTTGCGGTTCACTTTGGGGGAGCTCTGGTCCTTACTCTGAGCATGGCTTCCTGGCTCCGGAGGGGAAGATGTGCGCTGTTCTGTCTCCAGGAGAAGCTTGTCACGCTGGCTTCCTGATAGGAACTTGGTTGTTATCGTCAGAGGAGCTCGGGACCTCATTGTCGCTGAGGACGGCTGTGGTACTTTCTGGGGGAGCCCTGGTCCTTATTTTGAGTGTCACGTCTTGGGTCCAGAGCAGAACCATCAACCTACGAACACAGATCCTTCACCCCGCTGGCACAGACTTTCTAGCTTCCACTGCTGCCCTTTGGGCCTTCCCAGTGCAGATCCATAAAGCAGACTTGCATGAGGCGTTGTCGTGGCTCTAGGCCTCCACTGGATTCTTGGGCCGCACTGCCATGGGCTCTAGGTTTTCAGTTGATCTCATGCAGCTTATTGCCATGGGATCCAGGCATTGGTTGAATCTCTAGGTCTTTGGTGTATAGACATCTTTTCTTTTTTTTTTTTCATACCAGGGATCGAACTCACAACCTAATGCCTGCCAGGCAGGCACTTAAGCTACTGAGCCAAAGTCCTGGCCCTAGTTTTTTGAGGCAGGGTCACACTATGTAGTTCAGGTTGGCCTTGCGCTCACACTGTAGCCCAAGCCGGCCTCAAACTCACAACGCTCCTCCTACCTCAGCCTCCTGAGTGCTGGGATTAAAGGCGTGTGCCACCTTGCCTGGCCCCAGCCCTATTTTTTTGTTGTTGTTGTTGTTGTTTTGTTTTGTTTTGCAGCATCAGGAATCAAACTTAGAACCTCACACCTTCCAGACAGGTGCTTAGGTCACTGAGCTAAACTCCCAGCCCTAGTTTTGTTTTTTTTGTTTGTTTGTTTGTTTGTTTGTTTTTTGAGGCAGGGTCTCACTATATAGTTCAGGCTGGCCTTTCGCTGGTGTTGTTACCCAAGCCAGCCTCAAATTCACAACGCTCCTCCTGTCTCAGCCTCCCGAGTGCTGGGATTAAAGATGTGTGCCACCACGCCCGGCTCAGCCCTATCTTTGGAGACAGGGTCTCCCTATGCAGTTCAGGCTGGCCTTGAACTGACTTTGCAGCCTAGGCTGGTCTCGAATTCACAAGGATCCACCTGCCTCAGCCTCCCAAGTACTGGGATTAAAGGCGTGGACAGATTTTCTGCACTTCTTGTATTTGACTCTGTGTGACTAGCATAAAATACTACTATAAATGATGTGCTCTCTATGTAATCATTTTCCTTGCAATGCCCTGACTACAACATTGTCTCTGTCTCTGTCTCTGTCTCTATGTCAGCCTTTATCTCTTCTTGCAAAAGCATTCCCATTGCTTGGCGATGTCCACAAGACTCGGCCATGAAGGAGCAGAATCAGTAAGAAGGGGAAAGGCAGCATTGCCATACGGGAGTGCGCGTGCAGAAAAACTATGACCACTGTCCATCGTTGGTTGGTATAAGAGATGGTGAGAAGCCAGGCGTGGTGGCGCACGCCTTTAATCCCAGCACTTGGGAGGCTGAGGCAGGAGGACTGTTGTGAGTTCGAAACCAGCCTAGGCTACAAAGTGAGTTCAAGGCCAGCCTGAACTGCATAGTGAGACCCTGTCTCAAAAAATAGGGCCAGAGATTTAGATCAGTGGCGTAAGCATCTGCCTGGCAGGCACGAGGCTGTGAGTTCGATCCCCAGTACACACACACACACACAAAAGAGAGATGGCGAATGAGGGCCTGGTGGGGGAGGATGTCCTGGAGGTGGAACAGTGATTGGGATTCCTGGGGGCAGAGTCAGAGGGTGAGCAGCACTGACAGTTGGAAGAGGAGGGAGGCAGGTGGGAGGAGCTCCTGGAGGGACAGATGGAGCTGCTTTGCTAAAATTATTGACCACTTCAGTAGTAGGTCTTTCAGGAGGCACCTGGGTGTTGCTGCTTTCATTTGCCTGTCATCCTCCTGCTACTCAGATAATAGTTATCATTTGTCCAATAATCGTAGTGGCTGTGGGTATTCTTAGGTCAGGTGACCCGGTCCTCCCAGACTAACCCCAACGCTGGCACTGGCTTTCCTGGAGGTGGTGCCCCTCTGAGACTGAGAGGAGGTGCTGTCTCTGCTTGGTGCAAGTCCAGTCTGGTGCAGAGATGGAGAAGTCGTCTCAGCATTTGCAGAAGGAAGCCCTGGTGCTCTCTCTGAATTTCTAGTTCTCCCCCGCCGCACCTTAGACAGACTGAGTCTGCCGCTGACTTCCACAGTACAGTCTTCAGCCATGATTGTGCTACTTATTTATTTATTTATTTTGAAACCCATTTTGTTCAAGGATAAAAAGAAAGAAAGGAAAAAGAAGATGAAAAAGACAAAATTACACCAAAATTTCAAAATGCGTCAATCAGGGGGCAACAATGGTACATGCATTGTACATGGTTATCCCCAAATCATTCACCCGGAGCACAAGACATCTGCATTCAATTGCCCAAACAATACTGGCACAAATCTTTCTCTTCAGTGAACTCAGAGAAAATCAGTAGTGTAACTATCTTAACTATTTTTTATATACATATATATAATACATATACCTGTTTTTTTCTTTCAACTTCTCACACTAGTGAGACAATACAATGTTTACACATGCTAGTCTGATTTATTTCACTTATGAGTATGGTCTCAAGTTGCATCCATTTATCTAGAAAAGTCTCAAACTTGTTCTTCTTTATGGCTGAGTAGTACTCCATTGTATTAAAAATACCACATCTTTTTTATCCATTCTTCAGTCACTGGGCATTTAGGTTGTTTCCAAGATCTGGCTATTATAAACTATGCTGCTATAAACACGGGTGCACATATATCGCTATGGTATGATGTTTTTAATTCTTTTGGGAAGATACCCAGAAGGGGAATAGCTGGGTTGAATGGGACCTCCAATTATAATTTTTTGAGGAATCTCTACACTGATTTCTTTTCTTTTTCTTTTTCTTTTTCTTTTTTTTCTTTTGTGGCACTGGGGATCAAACTCACAACCTTACGCCTGCCAGACAGGTGCTTAAGTCGCTGAGCCAAACTCCCTACCTTAGTTTTTTGAGACAGAGTCATACTATGTAGTTCAGGCCAGCCTTGTGCTCACGTTGTAGCCCCAGCCAGCCTCGAACTTACAACGCTCCTCCTACCTCAGCCTCCCTAGTGCTGTAATTAAAGGCATGTGCCACCACGTCCGGCTCCTACACTGATTTCCACAGTGGTTTCACCAGTCTGCATTCCCACCAACAGTGGAGAAGGGTTCCTTTCTCCCCACAGCCCCTCCAGAATTTGTTATTGCTTGATTTCTTGATAATTCTTTCCGGGATGAGGTGGAATCTCAGTGTTGTTTTAATTTGCATCTCTTGAATGACCAGTGATGTTGAACATTTTTTCACATATTTCTTTGCCGTTTGTATTTCTTCATCTGAGAAGGGTGTATTCAACTCAGATGCTCATTTTTGGACTGAGCTTTTAAAGCTGGAAAGGACTGATTTTTTTTAGTTCTTTTTATGTTCTCAATAGTAATTCTTTGTCTGAGGTACAACTGGTAAACATTTTCTCCCAGGTTGTGGGCTGTCTCTTCACTCTATCAGTGGTTTCTCTTGCTGTGCAAAAGCTTTTCAATAGGATGAGATCCCAGCTGCTGATTCTTTTTGATAGTTCCTGTGCAATCAAAGTTTTGTTCATAAAGTCTTTGCCTACACCAATGTCTTCAGGAGTTTTATCTACTCTATCTTCCAGCAGGTGTAATGTTTCTGATTTATTTATTTATTTATTTATTTATTGTACCAGGGATCAAACTCATGACCTTGCGCTTAACAGGCAAGCGCTTGAGCTGCTGAGCTAAATCCCCGGCCATGTTTCTATTTTAATATTAAGATCTTTGATCTATTCTGATTTTAGCTTAGTATGTGGTAAAAGATTTGGGTCCAGTTTTTAATCTTCTGCATGTGTAGAGTCAGCTTTTCCAGCACCATTTATTAAAGAGGCTGTCTTTCTTCCAGTGAACGTGTTTGGCACCTTTTTCAAACATAAAGTGGCGTGGCCAGGTGTGGTGGCTCACAACTTTAATCCCAGCACTGGGGAGGCTGAGGTAGGAGGAGCATTGTGAGTTTGAGGCCGGCCTGGGCTACATAGTGTGACTCTGCCTCAAGAAACTAGAGATGGGAGTTTGGCTCAGTGGCACAAAAAAAATAAATAAATAAATAAATAAATAAATAAGGTGGCCTAGTGTGTCTGGAGTTGTTTCTGCATCTTCTAATCTGTTTCACTGATCTTCGGGTATGTTTTCTTGCCAGTACCACACTGTTTTTATCACAGTAGCTTTATAGTATAATTTCAAGTCAGGGATTGTGATGCCCCCTGTGTTGTCTTTGTTGCCCAGGATTATCTTTGCTATTCTAGGTCTCTTCTGGTTCCAGATGAATTTTAGGATTGTTTTCTCTAATTCTGTGAGATGTGCAGTTGGAATTTTGATTGGGATTGCATTGAATCTGCATAATAGTTTTGGAAGTATGGCCATTTTCACTATATTGATTCTTCCTACCCAAGAGCACGGAATATCTCTCCATTCTTTAATATTCTCTTCAATCTCCTTTTTCAGAGTACTGTAGTTTTCAATGTAGAGGTCTTTTACCTCCTTCGTTAGATTGATTCCTAGGTATTTCTTGTTTGTTTGTTTGTTTGGTTTTGGATGCTATTGTAAAAGGTATTGTTTCCCTGATTTCTCTCTCAGTGAGTTTGTCATTTATGCACAGGAAGGCTATTGATTTTTGAGTGCTGACTTTGTAACCAGCTACATTACTGAATTTGCTTATTAAATCTAGAAGTTTTTTTCTTTTTCTTTTCTTTTCTTTTTTTTTTTTTTTTTTTTTTTTTTTTTTTTTTTTTTTTTTTTTTTTTTTTTTTTTTTTTTTTTTTTTTTTTTTTTTTTTTTTTTTTTTTTTTTTTTTTTT